>CAUYPO010027158.1:0-12131 GCA_963574435.1 Cheirogaleus major
CGTCCGAGCCCGCACCCCGTGGCCGCAGGGGACGAGGGCCGAGCCGCACCAGCGGGGACTCGGGCGCCGACGCGGGGAGGCCCGGGAACCGCCACAGCCACGTCCAGCCTTTCCAACCCCGCTACACTCACCGCTTCCTGGCTTTCAAGCTGTCCCGGCATCCTCCTCCAGATCCTGCGGTACCCGCAGGTCACCTGGCGACACAGGCTGCGCCACAGACACCTGGAACCCGCAACGCGAGGAACCAGCAGCAGCGAACTCGCTGGGCGGGCCGCCGCTAGAAGCAAAGTCCCGGGCAGATTCGTAGGAGCCGCCCCTTCCTCTTCCGCTGCGAACCTGATTGGACAGTTCCTATGCAAGCGCCCCTGACTGGACAGAACACCAGGCCCCGCCCTTTAATTCCCTGAGTGACAGCTCATCGGATCCCACCTACTCAAAGCTACGCCCAGAGTTTCCTCTCCCCACAGGGAACTGGCGGTGCTGGGGGAACATTCGCATTTAGCCTGTATATAATGTTCTATGTTTGTGAATAATATATATTATATTTAAAATTAGAAACTATGATAGGCCAGGTGCAGTGGCTCACGCCTGTAATCCTACCACTCTGGGACGCTGAGGAGGGAGGATCAATCACGGTCAGGAGTTCGAGACCATTCTGAGCAAGAGCGAGACCCCGTCTCTACTAAAAATCTAAAGAAATTAAATGGCAAACTAAAAATATATAGAAAAAATTAAATGGGCATGGTGGCGCATGCCTGTAGTCCCAGCTACTCGGGAGGCTGAGGCAGGAGGATTGCTTGAGCCCAGGAGTTTGAGGTTGCTGTGAGGTAGGCTGATGCCATGGCACTCTAGCCGGGGCAACAGAGTGAGACTCTGTCTCAAAAAAAAAAAAAAAAAAAAATTAGAAACTATAACTATAATGATGAAATATTTCAAATTTTCAGATTTTCAGTCAGGCATGTAAGAGGCTAGCAATTTGGGAGGCCAAGGCAAGAGGATCATTTGAGGTCAGGAATTGAGGCCAGCCTGGGTAACATGGAGAGACTCCTTTTCTACAAAAAAAATAGCCAGTGTGTTGGCGCATGCCTGTAGTCTCAGCTACTCAGGAGGCTGAGGAAGGAGAAATGCTTCAGCCTAAGAGTTACAGGTTGCTGTGAGCTATGATCAGGCCACTGAACTCCAGTCTGGGAAAAACAGCAAGACCCTGTCTCTTAAATAAATGAGATTTCATAACCTTCATGGCATCTGGTTGAGGAGGAAGCCTGAGTTTTGAATAGGGAGGCAATGCTCTCAGGCAGCAATGCCTAGAAGAACTAAATTAGGCGCCAAGTGGGTCATTTTAAATATTCTAGTAGCAACATAACAAAAATGAAACAAGGGCTGGGTGCAGTGGCTCATGCCTATAATCCTACCACTATGGGAGGCTGAGACAGGAAGATTGCTAGAGGTCAGGAGTTTGAGACCAGCCTGAGCAAACCGAGACCCAGTCTCTACTAAACATAGAAAAAGTTAGCCCACAGTTGTGTCCCTGCCTCCCAGGAGGCTGAGGCAGGAGGATCGCTTGAACCCAGGAGTTTGAGGTTGCAGGGAGCTAGGCTGATGCCACAGCATTGTAGCTCAGGCTACAGAGTGAGACTGTCTCAAAAAACAAACAAACAAAGGAACATGTGAAAATAATTTGATTGTCATAATTTATTTGAGTACATATACTGAAAAACTATCATTTCAATGTGTGATCAATAAGGTACTATTAATGAAGTATTTTTGGCACGAAATCTTCCAAAGCCACTCTGTATTTTAAGCTTCAAGAACATCACAATTACAACAGCACGTTTGGATGCATATGTCTTATTTTCACACTTTTATTTATATTAAGGTTGGGCAGTGGGTTCAGGGAATGGCTACCAATTTGTTTCATATAATTGCTTATCAATTATTGATTAGTATTTTCCTCATTTACTTATTTCACTGAGGGTTGCAAAATAGCATTTCTCTAATTCTGTTATATCCTTCGCATGTAGTAGTTCTTATTCTTCTAAGAATACATTTTAATACATTAAGAACTACATTTTCTCATGAGCTGTTCATTACATTCAAAACTAACGTATCAGGAGGCCGAGGTGGGCGGATCGTTTGAGCTCAGGAGTTCGAAACCAGCCTGAGCAAGAGCGAGACCCCATCTCTACTAAAAAACAGAAAGAAATTAATTGGCCAACTAAAATATAGAAAAAAATTAGCCGGGCATGGTGGCGCATGCCTGTAGTCCCAGCTACTTGGGAGGCTGAGGCAGAAGGATCTCCTGAGCCCAGGAGTTTGAGGTTGCTGTGAGCGAGGCTGACGCCATGGCACTCTAGCCGGGGCAACAGAGTGAGACTCTGTCTCAAAAAAAAAAAAAAAAATCAGCCGGTGTAGTGGTATGCACCTGTAGTCCCAGCTACACAGGAGGCTCAGGCAAGAGGATCCCTAGACTCCAGTTTGAGGCTAGGGTGAGCTATGAGCTATGATTGTGTCACTGCAGCCCAGCCCAAGCAACAGAGCAAGACAATCTCTTAAAACAAAAACAAAAAAAACTTCTCCTCCCCCCAAAAGAAAAACCATATGATAATTACCTCAACAGCTATAAAAAAAAAAAAAAAGCATGTGACAAAATCCAACATTCATTCCTATTTCCAAAAAAAATAAATAAATAAATAAAACAAAAACAACTGACCAAACCTCTCAGAAAACTAAGATTGTAAGAAAATTTCCGGCCAGGCGCAGTGGCTGACGCCTGTAATCCTAGCACTCTGGGAGGCAGAAGCGGGAGGATTGCTCAACGTCAGGAGTTTGAAACCAGCCTGAGCAAGAGCGAGACTCCCGTCTCTACTAAAAATAGCAAGAAATTAATCGACCAACTAAAAAATATATGTACAATAAAAAATTAGCCAGGCATGGTGGTGCATGCCTGTAGTCCCAGCTACTCGGGAGGCTAAGGCAGAAGGATCGCCTGAGCCCAGGTGTTTGAGGTTGCTGTGAGCTAGGTTAATGCCACAGCACTCTAGTCCAGGCAACAGAGTGAGACTCTGACTCAAAAAAAAAAAAAAAAAAAAAGAAAATTTCCTTAACTTGATAAAAGACATCTAAGGGCACAGTGACTCCCATCTGTATTTCTAGCACTTTGGGAGGCCGAGGTGGGAGGATCATTTGCTCAGGACCAGCCTGAGCAACATAGTAAGACTCCTGTCTGTTCAAAAAAATTCAAAAGTTAGCTGGGTGTGGAGGCACTGTGCCTGTCGTCCTAGCTACCTGGGAGGCTGAGACAGAAAGATCACTTGAATACAGGAAATTGAGGTTGCAGTGAGCTATGATGATGCCACACTGTACTCTATAGCCTGGGAGACAGAGCAAGACTTTGTCTTAAAAAACAAAGGGGTGGTGGAGAGGAAAAGTTTTTGTAGAAAACCTCTACCTAACGTCATAGTTAATGGTTTAATACTGAATGCTTTCTCCATAAGATAAGTAAGAAGGCAAAGATGCCTGCCCTCACTACTTCCTGTTAGCATTATATTGGAAGGCCTAGCTAAGTGCAATGCAGCAAGGAAAAGAAATAAATGGTATCCAAATTGTAAAGGAAGTATAGCTGTCCTCATTAGCAGAAGTGACATGATCATCTACGTTGAAAATCCTAGGGAATCTACAAAATGGTTACCAGAACGAGTTTATTTAGCAACGCTGCATGATACAAGATTGATACTGAAAAACGCACTGCATTTCTATATATTAGCAAAGAACTGGAAATTCAAATTTAAAAAACATAACATTTATAAAAACATCAAAAAATATTTAGGGATTAATCTGACTATAAATGTATAACATCTATAAAATGGAAACTATAACACACTGCTAAGAGAAAAAAAAAATTTTTTTTTGAGACAGAATCTCACTCTGTTGCCTAGGCTAGAGAGCCATGGTGTCAGCCTAGCACACGGCAACCTCAAACTCCTGGGCTCAAGCAATCCTCCTGCCTCAGCCTCCCAAGTAGCTGGGATTGCAGGTACTTACCATCATGCCCGGCTAATTTTTTGTTTGTTTGTTTGTATTTTTAGTTGCTCAGCTAATTTTTTCTATTTTTAGTAGAGATGGGGTCTCATTCTTGCTCAGGCTCCTCACAAACTCCTGACCTCGAGCAATCCTTCCACTTTGGCCTCCCAGAGTGCTAGGATTACAGAAGTGAGCCACCTGAGTATCGCCTGGCCATACTGAGCGAAATTAACAAAGACCTAATTAAATGGAGATACACTATATTACTGTATCAGAAGAATCAATATTGTTATGATGTCAGTTCTCCCCAAATTAATCTATAGATTTCATACATTAATTTGTACCCAGTAGGTACTTTTCTAGAAAGTGACAAGCTGATTCTAAAATTCATATGAAAATATAAAGACTCTAGAAGGGCCAAAACAACTTTGATAAAGAATCAAGTTGGAGGACTCACACAAGAATAAAATGTCATCATTAGTCATTCTCTAATGACTAATCAAAACCACACCAAGTTACCACTATTAACCTATTAGAATGGCTAAAATTAAAAAGACTGACTATCCTTCTTGGCAAGGATGTGGAGCAACTAGAACTCTAATGCACTGTTCATGAGAATGCAAAATGGTACAATCACTGTGGGAAAAAAGTTTGTCAGTTACTTAAAAAGTTAAATATACATTCACCACATGACCCAACCATTCTACTTCTAGGTATTACCCACGAGAAATGAAAGCACATGTCCATACAAAGAGTTATATACAGATGGCTCATATAAGTTTTATTTGTAATAACCAAAGCTACAAACAACCCAAATGTCCACCAATAAGTGAATGGATAAATAATTGTGGTATATCCATATAATAGAATACCATTCATTAAAGGAATGAACTATTGATAACATAACTTGGATGAAATCTCAAAATAGTTTTGTTGAGTTTCAAAGCCAGACAATAAAGAATACATACTGTATGATCCAATTTATATAAAATTCTAGAAAATATAAACTACAGTGACAGCAAGCAGATCCATACTTGCCTGGGCATGGGGTGGGAGGCAGGAAGTACAAAGGGCCACAAGTTTTGGGGAATGAAGAGTATGTTCATTATCTTGATTGTGGTAAGGATTTTACACATATGTCAAAACTTATCAAATTGTATGCTTTGGTTATTGTATCCTATTAATATCAAATTATACTCAATAAAGCTGTTCAAAAAACCCATTGGCTTATCTTGCACTCTGAATGGATCTTTTAGAAACATGATTTCGTAGCACCATGCACTGGCCATTTAGAAAATATTGGTCCAATGAATTATGCAGATCTCCAAATGGTGACACACTTCAATATACAATATAAAAAGAAATCACAATCACTAGTATTACCATCAATCTCATCAGACAAGTCTTTAATTATTGGGAAGCAAGCTCAAAGTGACGAGTTTTCCAAAATTCTAATTATTGCTTGAAAACTTAACTTTTATCGCTGGCAACATATACCATCTTTGTTTTCCTTGAAGTACAGGGTGACTTAGTTGATTTTTAAAAGAAACATCTGCCAAATATTTACATCTGAATAATCATAATTTGTCTGTCATTCATTCAAGTAAAAGTAGTGTTCCACAAAAAGAGCAGCTAGTCTGATCACAACTCAATCACTAAAATGCTTTTCTAGAGAGAACCATCATACTTTGATATGTAGCCAAAGTGTTTTATGCATTCCTCCCATTTTATCACTCAGAATATAAAAAAATATGTACCCAAAGATGGAGATTATAATTAATTTTTACTGCTTCTTCAAGGACATTCTTAAATGAAAGTCACATTTTTTTAAAATCACAAGTGCATGGCAGGAAAGAATACAGGGATTATTAGGACAGATTGGTACCACTGCCTTGATTTGTACTAAGGTACCAGCAGTTTTTTGCTTTGAGATAGGGTCTTGCTCCGTTGCCTGGGCTAGAGTGCAGTGGTGTCATCAATTCCTGGGCTCAAGTGAACCTCCTGCCTCAACCTCCCAAGAAGCTGGGACTACAGGTGTGTGCCATCACGCCTGTCTTAAATTTTCTGGTTTTTGTAGAGATGAGGTCTTATTATGTTGCTCAGGCTGATCTCTTCAAACTCCCAGCCTCAAGTGATCCTGCGAGCAGGCCTCCCAAAAGTGCTAGAATTACAGGCGTGAGCCACCGCACCCAGGCTAGCACCAGCAGTTTTAGCCATCATTTCTTTTGTATTCTAAGTGTAAATGTCCACAATGGTGAAAAAGGCAAAAAGTAGCACATTATTATTATGAAAATAGGTTTGACCTTGCAGACTCATTTTAAAAGGGCTTTGGGATATAGAATTCATAGATCACAGCTTGAGAACCACTGTTCTGTATCAAGACTTTTACAAACTATAAATAACATATCAACTTTATAATTATTCCATTAAAAAATGTAAGCCTTAGCCACAGAAAAATCTTACTTTTGTGGGATCTTGTCATCCTATCAGATTTAGCAGATGCATCCTTAACTCGGTTATGATATTCTAAAAGGAATGTTCGTTCATGCTCAAAGAAATCATCTACGTCCTAAAGGATCAAAAGAAAATATTAACTTCTTTTTACTTATTTGCTTTAGTTTAATATGTAAATCACTTTGTTTTATTATAAATATAAAAGATCATCAATAAGATAGCACAGCTATGCTCTAATAATCAGATGTCATATTGACTTCACTAAGTTAAGACTTTAATAGACATGCATTTGTAACTATTAAGAAATCTTCTATGGTTTTATACCTGAAGGCTCAGAGCTCCCCACGTTCACATGTTATACTCTGAAATATGTTCCTACTTGTGCTCTGTCTCTACAATCCAGCCTCTCCAAAAACACATTACCACCAGTGGGAGTGATCAATTGTTTTTTGAGAACAAAATTCTAGTAGACAGAAGGGACAATCTATTTTTCTTAGTCTATTATGTATTCTGGGGGCCATTCCTGAAGGCTGCCTGGCCTTAGTCATTAGGCCTTTCCTGACTGCTCTGGGGAACCTGGACAAACTTGCTGAGAGCAACACTATTATCAAACTCTGTCTTCAATCTTTTTTTGAAACTATACATTAAAAATTAAAATTATTTGCCTTTATCAGTATTGGGACTAAGAAAAATATTAACAGTACTTTTCCTCCTTCTAAACTAACAATAATTCATTGAAAAAGCCTCAACTGATATGATGTAACTAGAGACCCACATCAACAGAACAGCAAGAGTTAGTACTGACAAAACGTCATTTAAATTCTGTAATCACATGTAACAGTTATCTTAACAGTAAAAATGGGGATAAAACTAACTTGCAGGATTATACTGAAGATTAAATAAGAAAATGTGGGCTACCAATCAAAACATTATAAATGTTTCAAAATGTTATTATTTTATGGGCACATTTTCTCAGGACCTTTTGAGGCCAGGTGTTCCAGGCCAGTCATACACATCTGGCTCAGAATAAACTTATTTAAATTTAAAAAAAAGTTATTATTTTACTAATAAAATTATCAAAATCATAATCAACTTGGTGGCTTACATTTAATGGCTAAGAAAAATGTTTAATATTAATGCATAAACAACATCAAAATGGAAGCGAGCTGAGTCCTATGGAAAAGCAGCCACAGCATATGCATTGCCAACGTATCAACTGACCTGTTTCTGAAAAATCAGGGTATAAATGGAATAAATAGTACTCTACACTCATGTTTTATTATAGATGTATCTATAAAAACAGGCAATGATGACAAAATAGCATTCTTTATCTTTCTTATTATTTGCTTGATAATATAATATTAACATTTTTCTCATATTTTAACAAGTCTTCAGATAAATCAATTCTTCTATCATTTTTAGATTATTAAGAAAAGTTTAGGTGTTATTTAGGTAAATAATTGGCTTTCTAATCTTTTCCACACATACTATCTCATTCAATCTTATCTTTCCAACAATCAAGTGAGCTAGGTGGTATTATTAACCCCATTTTGAAAATGGGAAAACTGAGGATCAGAAAAAGAAAGTGACTTTTCCCAAGATCATGTAGCTATGAGACAACATCAAAACCTTAACTGAGATCTTCTAACTCCAAGTCTGAACCCAGGTCTGCTCCTAATATTTGCAAGACTAAGAGCAAGTGTGCAAACAGAGGCAGCTCTGTCTGTCCTGCATCTGGGGGACTTCATGTGCATGTGGGTGGACATTCCATCCTGCACACTGATCTTTTCTCCTTTCTCTCCTCTCTATCCTAGTTGCCCCACAGTCACCCTCCTACCTACAGAATGCACACAAGTGGCATAAACTCAGGGAATATGCCCACATAGGACTTGGAAGTTGGGCAGGGAAATATGTTCTAGATACCTGGAACATGGTCTAGTTTGGAGAGAGTGGGTGTGGGCTGCAGGTGAGCAAATACCCTTGGACTGCAAACTTCTCACCCCTTGGAGAAAGGAGTTCTCTAGGGAGAGGAACCTAGGGAAGGGAGCATAGTTTCCAAGGACTAAAGATTCTACTATTCAAACTTCTCTTTTATTCTAATTCTACACACTTTAAATTTCAATTTATCTCCCTCTTGAAAGAAGTAAATTCTCAACTAATACCACTATTAACCAAATAAAATCTTACCTTTACTCCTGAAACAATTACTCCATCTGCTGATTTAACCATGTTTTTAAAAAAATCTTCAAGCTTTTCTTTTTTATTTTTTCCTCGAACACTCAACTGAAAGAAAAGTAATTTCAGTTAGCTTTTTTTTTAGGTTACAAATGGAAAGTAGTGTCTCCTTTATTCTTTGACATTTAAATGGCAATCTCTAAAGGATTCCAGTTTTGGGGCCAGGCATGGTAGCTCTTGCCTGTAGTCCTAGTACTCTGGGAGACTGAGGCAGGGGGATCGTTTGTGGTCAGGAGTTTCAGACCAGCCTGAGGAAGTGCAAGACCCTACCTCTACTAAAAACAGAAAAAATTGGCCAGATGTAGTGGTGCATGCCTGTCATCCCAGCAATGTGGGAGGCTGAGGTTGGAGAATCACTTGAGCCCAGGAATTTGAGGCTGCAGTGAGCTATGACAATACCACTGCACTTAAGCCTGGGTGACAGAGTAAGTCTGCCTCAAAAAAGAAAGAGCCCAGTTTTTAAACTTAATATAAGTGGCAATTTCAACATGTATATCAGAGATTTTCTAATTAGGGCATAAAAGAGGCTTTTAGTAATAATGTAGATACTTAGGCCTCGTTCCCAAAGATTCAGATTCAGTTGGTCCGCAAGACTTAGGTATCTCACATTTTTTTTTTTTTTTTTTTTTTGAGATAGAGTCTCACTCTGTTGCCTGGGCTAGAGAGCCGTGTCGTCAGCCTAGCTCACAGCAACCTCAAACTCCTGGGCTTGAGCGATCCTCCTGCCACAGCCTCCCGAGTAGCTGGGACTACAGATATGCACCACCATGCCCGGCTAATTTTTTCTATTTTTAGTTGTTTGGCTAATTTCTTTCTTTCTTTTTCGTAGAGGTGGGGTCTCGCTCTTGCTTAGGCTGGTCTCGAACTCCTGAGCTGAAGCAATCCTCCCGCCTTGGCCTCCCTGAGTGCTAGGATTACAGGCGTGAGCCACCATGCCCGGCCAATAAAAGCTTTTAAAGTGGGCATGCTCTTTTGAATCAGGAATTTCACTTCTAGAAATTTATCAGAAGGAAAACACCTGGATGTTCATAGAAGTTTAGTTTGTAGGGGCAAAGAAGAAAAACTTATCCCTTCACCTCTAAAGGGGCAAAAGGTAGATTAAGGCCTGGCCCAGTGGCTCACGCCTGGAGGCCTAGGTGAGGCAGGAGGAACACCTGAGCTCAGGAGTTTGAGACCAACTGGAGCAAGAGGGAGACCCCGATAGAAAAATTAGCGGGACGTGGTGGTGTACAGCTGTAGTCCCAGCAACTTGGGAGGCTGAGGCAGGAGGATCGCTGGAGCCAAGAAGTTTGAGGTTGCAGCGAGCTATGATGATGCCACTGCACCTTACTTGGGGTGACAGAGTGAGACTCTTGTCTCCAAAAAAAAAAAAAAGACATGCAAATTTATTAATGTGCACTGGAGAGGGGAGAAAGATCATAGTTATTACCCAAATAACCCAGTGGGGCCAGATGCTTACACAAGGGATGGGGAGATAGGAATGTACAGAATTCTTTTGAGGGGCGCAGGATTATTAGGTAGCATCTCTTAAGGCTAGGAGTCCAGCCTGGGCAACATAGTGAGACCCAGTCTCCAGAAAACAAACAAACCAATAAGAAATCAGGGAATATCATTCTCATAAACCCTTTCTGAGGAAACTTCTAGAATCATGAACCAGCAGTATCAGCACCAGTATAAACAACCCCGAGGAAATCAGGGTAAAAGGACTTTCCTTGAGCATCGAATGTATTCAACTATATAAATAATGTTACTGAGTTCAAGGCCCTCAAGTCAATAGAAATTGGCACGAGACCGGAAAAGGAATTTATGCAACCTAGGCTTTCCTGGGGCTGAGGGTGGAGGGCTTTTGCTTGAACAAAAGGGAGACAGTGCTGGGGTAAGGAACAGCTAGGCTGGCTCTCCGAACAAAGGGCAGGGGAATTTTTAAAGGGTAGAGAGAGAAAGTTTGACTCTTGCATTGAAATCGTAGCATGTAGAGGCAGAGTTTTGTTGGCAGCTGCCTATCTGATGATCATGCTTCTTCACACATCCTATGTCTCATTAGTACGTTAAATCTCCACCCTTGGGCATTATACTTAGCATTAAAATGAGGCAAAAGGTCTACGAGTGATCAACTTTGGGTTTCATCTTGACAATAACCAGTTTGTGCTGGCTTTGATGGGGGCCTTCAGACCCCTGCTCCAGTGGCTACCACATCCTGTCAAAGAAAGCAGAACTACCTTCTATGAAAGCCGGGTGTTAATCATTTTCCAAGCTTTTGTTCAGTATCGTAAGCAGACTTAAACTGTGGCTGAGGGCTCAGGCAGGTAGCCAAAGTCTACCTCCTATACTATTGCAATAAGACTAAAACAAATGTAGGGATTAGGGTGACAGACTAGAATGCAGATGTTCTATGCCTTAATATTGTAGAAATTTTCATTACTAATAAAAAATTGAAGAAGGAAGAGAGAATAAGAGCGAGGTCGTTGATCGCCTCAAATTAATTGACTCAAAGGACAGTAGATAACATTTCCAAATCAAGTAGAAGCTTAAGCATATTTAACATAAACTTTAACATGTATAATTCTATTGACTGGATGATGGAGGAGGGGGAAGAGGAAGAGGATGAGTTTACAAGACAATTTTATTGTTAACTGTAGGGAATCAAAAGATACTGTTCCGACGGCATCCAGGGTGTTTATACAGGTAACTTCTGAAACAAAAATATAAACCTTCCTAAATATTGAAAGTACTTTTTTAAAAAGGGAGGAGGGTACAAATACAAAACTACATTATGAAAATATCACATAAATTAACATGACAGAATTAAGACCAAACATACCTGTTTTCTCAATAAATATAAAATGGGTTTAACTCATATATATATATATATTTTTTAAATGGGGCCTCAGCCTCCCAAATTGCTGGGATTACAGGCATGAGCCACTGTACCTGGCTAACGAATCTACCTTTAAAGTGGTTTCCAAGAATTGGGAACAGTGGCTCACACCTGTAGTTCCAGCAACTTAGGAGGCAGAAGCAGGAAGATCCTTGAGCCCTGGGGTCAAGGCTGCAATGAGCTATGCTTGTGCCACTGCACACGGTGAGAGTGACACCCCATCTCTCTAATCAGTAAATAGATCACATAGATTCTATTTCACATAGATCACAAACCAACCCAACTCTAGGCTGTAGACAGCTAAGACAAAATGATTCAGAAAGGTTAATAATGAAAAGATGGCCCAAAAAAGTCATACTAGAAAAATACAAACATTAAAAGTCTCATTATCTGACCACCTAGAATTCAGGACAAAATACTTTTAAAATTGATTCATCTTCCCCAATCAAAAACAGAACAAGTGGTCAAAGTTAAATGAAGATCTAGAAATTCGGCCGGGCGCGGTGGCTCACGCCTGTAATCCTAGCACTCTGGGAGGCCGAGG
>CAUYPO010027160.1:0-38173 GCA_963574435.1 Cheirogaleus major
ACTAAGTGAAGTATCTCAAGAATGGAAAAACAAGCACCACATGTACTCACCAGCAAATTGGTATTAACGGATCAACACCTAAGTGGACATATAGGAATAACATTTGTCGGGTGTCAGGCGGGTGGGAGGAGGGAGGAGGGGATGGGTATATATAAACATTACAAGTGAGAAGTGTAACGTTTGGGGGATGGTCATGCTTGAGGCTTTGCCTCGAGGGGGGAGGGAGGCATGGGCAATATACGTAACCGTAATATTTGTACCCCCATAATATGCTGAAATAAAAAAAAAAAGTAAAGAAATAGCAAAATAGAATTCTAAAAGTTGGGATATATTTGAAATAAATATGTTTAAGGTGAACTCTCTTAACAACAAATAAATATATAATAATTTTATGTGTAATGTTTTTTGGAGGTATTAAGAAAAGTCTAAATTTGAGGCTGAGGCTAAATGGACCTCACTGATAAACTATCTAACACTCTGCTTCAATCTACCTACGTATATATTTAACAACAAAACTGCACGTACTATGCTTCAACTTGCTTTTTCCCCCTACTTAACAGTTGTGTTTTAGGAATAAAATAAGGATATAAATCTTTTTAAATAGAACTTATAAAATTATCCCCTAATATGTTTGTGCCAGTTTACATTCCCATAACAGTGTTTCGAAACATGTGCTTTCGAAACACATGTCTTGCCTACACTTGTTATTATTAATCTTATAAATGTTTGTCAGTATAACAGAGGAGGAGAATTATGTTATTATCTTAATTATCATATCTTTAAATATAAAAAAAAAAGAATCATAACAGTTGTCAACTACAATGTAACGAGGTGGTACTAGAGATGGAGAGGTAGTTCACGCTTGGCAGTAAGAAAGGACTCGTTGCCCCTTAGCTGTATTTCCATTTACAGTTGGTCTCTAAAACTCTGCAGTCGCCCCTTTTCTCTTGGTCCCATATAACAGGTCCAGAGAAGTCCTAGGGAGTCCTTCTGTTTAAAAAGAATTTTACTCTCACCAGCAATAAATGCCAGTGTTCTTGCACCCAAATACATAAACTTCTGTTTCTTTAAACAGCGATCTATTGACTTCCTCCCAAGAGTATGAAGAGGTTAATTCTTTCCACTTTCTCCCACTCATCTTCCAAGCTCACCTGATTCTTGATGATGATATAATTTTTATGTATATTCTTTAGACTTTGAAATGTACTTACAGCTCTATGACATGATTTATTACCTTTAATAATCTTTCTATTCCCTGCTCTACCAGATGATAAAACCAACATCTCTATCCACTACCTTGTCCTCACCTCCAAACCTTTGCTATATTATTTCTACATCATTAGAGTTTATAACATTAAAATTCTGTGTTGTAAGCATAATCTCCACAATTGTTTTAAGCCTAAAGTTAAATGGCATCAATATTCATGGCTCCATTTATCTCTTTTCTTTTCAAGGTTTGGCCTCTAGTAGTTTCCTGAAGAAGGGCTTTGGGACTATATTCTCTGAGTTTTTGCAAGTCCAAAACTGTTTATTGTCTTTACACCTTGGTGATTATTTGGCATGTACAATTCTTGGGTCACACACTTTATTTCCTTGAGGACTTTTTGCTCCAGTGTCTTCTAGCATTGAACATTGCTGTGAAGAGTAACATTTGACTCAAGCTTTTTGCCTCAGTGCACAACAGAATTTTCTTTTGATTCCAGTAGGCTTACTAAAACATGTTCAGGGCTGAATGTTTTGTGTCAGTTTTTCTTGGGGTTCAGTGTGCTATCTCAGTCTATAGATTCATGACATATTTTTGGAAAGTTACTTTGGAGTGTATCTTTACCTTTCTTCCTGCTTTATTATTATTTTTAACCTCTTCTTTAGGATGCCAGCTATTGCATATGTTAAAGTATTTTTGTGTCCTGTCTAGCTATCATTTTTTCTAATTCTTTTGAGCTTTTTTTCTACTTCACTTTGCACTCTTTTCTATTCCTGTCATCTTTGTTTGTTTCCATGTTTTCAGCACAATCTGGTTGCTATCAGTGAAATGCGAGTTTCCTGGGCTCTACCAAATCATATTTCATTTCCTGTTGTCTGGCATTATCTTCCCTGAGCTCTTGTATATTTGATATGAACTCTTGTTTTATAGATATAGTAGCTTTGTTTAGGTTGTTTAAGTTTATGGCAATATGTTTGACCCAAACTTTTACCTGATTTATGGAAATATTTTTTTTGGTGAATATTCTTTTTCTTCCATTTTTTTCCCTATTTACTTCATCTTTTATTTTTTTGTAGTAGTTTTGCATAGGTGCTCATTTTTTAATGAAGGAAATTCTTTCTAGACAAGCTACTGTCAAAGAAGTTTGTGAGGAATAAGTGCCACATCTGTCCATATTCTACGCTAGCAGGAATTCTTATTGCTCACAAACAACATAAATTCTTTATGACACAAGATTTTGTGTTTGAACGGATTCTTTTGGCTTTAATTCTCCCTAGCTAGCAGAGATCAACAGCTTTAGGGCTACTCACAATGCATTTCTATTTTCTGGCCCTGCTTCAATGACAGACTGCTTCCTGCAAATATGGGGCTGTTGGATGATTTTTCTTTTAGCCCCACCTCTCCTGCTTCTCTTTGATGCCAGACTGGGTTTGGGGACACTGCTGCTACCAGCCCATGTACCTATCCCCATTGATCCATAGTTCTAGGCTCGTCTTCCTAGGGCATGCCACCTACTTTGATCTGCTGCCTTTGTCTGAGGTCTAGGAGTTGAAATTTGTATAATGTTACATTTGCAAAGGAAGAGTTATGTTTGGAATGAACATAAATTCTGATTCACTTGAAACAGTAGTAGAAGCAACAGAAACTCTAAAACCAAAAGTGCTAAGAAATGGGGAGGTGAAGCTGCAGTGCCTGAGGCATCTGTTACTATTCAGCTCCTCTCTTAGATAAAACTTATCTTCCCATTGGAATGTGAAGGGGAAGTAATAAAACTAGATCTGGAAAATGACTGGCATGTAGGAGCTATTTTAACAATTCCGGTTATTCTCTCTACTACCACGATGACACTATTAAAAAAGTGGAAACTCACACTATTTTGGTAATACAAATCTAATCTTTTTATGAGTATAAACATGCTGCTTCTCCAGTTTTACCTACTGGGCATCCTTTAAACTTGTCACTAAGCAACATTAGAAAAGAAGATTCAAAATCAGATGCCATTTCTCACTTTGCTGACTTAACTATAACAACTGGGTTCTATCATTATTTCTCTTGTTTTTATAATAAAATCATTGCCTGTGTCTTTTTTTAATTCCCCTTCTACGGGAGGGGGGTGGGGGTGGGGAGAACCAGAGGGCGGGGAGGGGTCTAGGCTAAGTAGTGTATGTCTCATAAACCAGAGCTGGCAGACGGGTCTCTAACCTGGAGCATGGCAAGTCTGGGCCTCCAGCGGAGAGAAATCTAAGTAAGAGGCTCTAACTGTGCCAACAAAGGCATAATACTGGGTTGAATATAGTGAGCCAGGCTTTAACTAGGAGATTGCAGAATAAGAAATTGGACACCAGTAGCAAACAATTCAGGCAGGAGTGGCCTAGGACAGAGGTCTGGTTGGCCTGTGTGCTCTTCCTTCATCATGGTGGCACACTGGGCCTGCGATTTGTGCAGGGGCAGAGCAGATAGTCTCGTACTCGGTTTACTCATCTGCATTGCCTTCCTGCCCACCCAGAGTGGGAAGTCTGAGGGGTAAGCCTGTCGTAACCGGCTTTGTACCCCTCACATCCAGTGGAGTACAGGCGGCCCTGGGTTACAGATGAGACACGTTCCTGAGACCATCTTTAGGTCGTTTTGTACGTAACTCAGATCCCTGATGAACAGTGCATATACAGTAATAATAATACTATAATGGCTCGTATGTGGTAATAATGCAGTGTGGTCTGTAATAACACCCCTAATAATAACACCCCTAATAATAAGTTACAAAAAACTATTGTACTCTTTCTTTTAATTTAAACAAATAGAACACAAAAACAAACTCATACAAAAGTTCAGATAGGAGAAATTTCAAAAAAGAGTATAAAATTGCAGCGATGCTAGACTAATAAAAATGTTACGCTTATTTTGATCTTCTAACCAGATCAGTAATAACTTTGCTGTGTCAATAATTAATCCACTGCACTGCTTAGTAATTGATGCTTTCATTGGAGCACAGCCTTTTACATGTTCCATTATTCTCACTTTATCCTTTATAATTGTTCCAATAGTCCAGTGACTGAAGCCTAATGCTTTCCCAATGAATGATGGCATCTGGCCTTTCTCCAGATACTCATTTCTACTTTCATTTCCATTGTAATCACCTTTCTCTTCACTGCAGGTCAGTTGGACTTGCGGTGGATTTTTGCTTTGGAGGCATGGTCATGGGGGTAAACACAGACTCACAAAGTTGAATAAAAAAGTTAAGACGAAAGTGATGTTTGCATCAACAACCATGTAGACAAAGAGACTAGCCTCAACAGTGTAAAGAGACTACACCAACAAACCATATGGGTTTGGTTACACGTGCGGAAGAAACTAGTTCCCAAATTATTAATTTACTTAATTATAAGTTATCCTCACAGGAGGCCTTGGGAGCCCATTCTTAAGTACAGAGCACTGTCAGGTCATCCGTAACCAGGGGATTGCCTATATCTTACAGAGAGTGGGTGCTTCAGATTTATTTGTTGAGTCAATTTAAATGATAATTATCACTTGTGATAAATACAGAGAAGGTATGATTATAAAATGATACCAATCCACAAGATAAACATAAAACTCAGTGCCATCCAGGTAGACAAAAGTGCAACTTTGCTAGTGAATTAAGTTCCCAAGTAAATGTGTGAAACATATTTTTAAAGGAGTTTTCATAAAATAACCATACCTTAAAAGTCTGATATATTTTATTAATAATTTGGGGGGTGGGGAATGGTACATTTTACCAATGGCTTTTCTAATTTCAGACTGCTAAAACTTGCTGGATGAGTTGCAAACTTATGAAAAATGGTTTGGGAAAACAATTTTTATTCATTAAGCTGCTTGTTTTGATAGATTAAAAAAAGCACATATCTTTTTTTTTTTTTGAGACCGAGTCTCACTCTGTTGCCCGGGCTAGAGTGCCGTGGCCTCAGCCTAGCTCACAGCAACCTCAAACTCCTGGGCTCAAGCGATCCTCCTGCCTCAGCCTCCCGAGTAGCTGGGACTACAGGCATGCGCCACCACGCCCAGCTAATTTTTTTCTATATATATTTTTAGTTGGCCAATTAATTTCTTTCTATTTATAGTAGAGACGGGGTCTCGCTCTTGCTCAGGCTGGTTTTGAACTCCTGACCTTGAGCGATCCTCCCGCCTTGGCCTCCCAGAGTGCTAGGATTACAGGCGTGAGCCACCGCGCCTGGCCCACATATCTTTTTTTAAGAGATGTTTATTTCGTGTTTTGAGTGGCAGCAAAAATAATTGCGTGTTTGAAATCTTTGAAATATGTTTTAATGCTTTTAAAATGACTTAAGAGCAAATGTGCCAAATTTACCCACTGCTTAAGCCATTCCATGGTTGAAAGTTAGTTTCACTTTCCAAGCTTTACGGAACTACTTAATATGTTATTAGATTATGTCTTTTAACCTGCAGTCAGTGTCTGTATCTGGTGGACTGATTAGAACATTTGACACACCTAGAGCAAGGTTTTGCAAAGAAGAGATATTGCGGTTGTGTAAATGCTTCATCTGAGCTTTAAAAAAAAAATGAATATGAATATTTTTGAATATAATAGAATTATGCAAACATGGTCTTCTAATAGTATTTCAGTTGTTAGATTCAATATATATATACCTGGTATTTATGCTACAAATTAGTTTTCAAAAAAGACTAACTGCCTTTCTAATTTTAAAAAACCTTTTTGTGTTGATGAGACAAGGTATTTAAAAGGTTTGGATAAGGTGTATAAAATTCAGACCCAAGAACAGTTTCCAGCATTTCCTGAGTGCCTATTAAATGTGTATTTTAAGTTACTGGGAGTTCATGGAATTGTAGAATTCCTTGGCAAATATTTGCTAACTAGTAATTGATAATTTATAGTACATTTAGTATGTCATGGGCACTGTTCTAAGTGCTTTATGTATTAACTATTTGGCCCTCACAACAAGCCTATGAGATAGGTACAATTATCATCATTTTGCAGGTGAATTGTTGGAGGCATAGAGGAATTGAAGTGATTTGTCTTAAGGTCACATGTAGAGCCAGCATTTGAGGCCAGCTACTCTTGGCTCCAGTGTCTGTGCTTTAACTATTGTGACCGACTGTGAGCTGGGTGCTGTGGTGCAATGATGCCTTTGTGCCATACTTCTAAGAAAAGGAAACTCACCAGAATTATAGCATCTCAGGGGGTAAAAACAGACCCCCAAAGTTCATTTAATCTAACCATCTAGCCAATGATCACGTTCTCAGGCAGTCTGCCGGCTGCCGTGGAGATGGGGAGAAATAGCAATGAAGTGGAATCTTGATAATGAGCTGTTAAGGGACAGAAACAATGCCCTCCTTCTAGGTTAAACATGTTATATCAGGCTTTTATTATATTTACTGCTGGGTTTCAGGGTCTGGGATTCAGCCCATGTTATTGCAAATCCTTATATAATGAGCTGTGATACTGCAGGTTTCTACCATTATGGCTATAAATACAAAACACACAAACTGTCAAAGGCATCCACCCGGGTGTAAAATTACTATAGAAATAGAAAGGATAAAAAAAATGAATTGTCGGGTTTGGGGGATAATAACTGGTGACCTGGGTCTGGCTAGATCTTGATAGGAAATGGGAGTAGTCTAGAAAGATTTCAGGGTCAGGATGAAAGTTGAGTAGAAGGCTGGGCGAGGTGTGGCTCATGCCTGTAATCCTAGCACTTTGGGAGATCGAGGTGGGAGGATCAATTCAGGCCAGGAGTTCAAGACCAGCTTGGACAATAGCAAGACCCTGTCTCTGCAAATAATAAAAAAATTAGCCTGGCATGGTGGTGCACGCCTGTAGTCCCAGCTTCTCTGGAGGCTGAGGCAGGAGGATCCCTTGAGCCCAGGAGTTTGAGGTTGCAGTGAGCTATGACATGCATAAATTATTATTTGGAGGAATAAGGGTACCTGTGTACTTGGTGCTTCTAAATTTGTTGAAAGAATAAATGTAGGGAATAAAAATTGAAGAGTTATATCAGAGATTCTGTAATAGATGTCATTCCCCCAAGTTTTTGAAAGCAGAAATAGTATCTTATTTGTATTTATATTCTTGGTACCTCGCATGTAATAATAGTCTTAATATCACTTGAATTTATTTATATATATAAAAAAATGCTATGTGGGCAGAGGGGAGAATGTACCAGAAAGTTAAAGCTTCATCCTAGAGGTAATCTTTCAATATGACTAAGGATTTTGTAGGTGGAGAATATTGGTTGTTCTGTGGGGGCAGGGGTTTGGGTGGGGGATATACTTCATTCTTATTGCTATTTCCTTTCATATAAAAGGATGCCACTCACTTACCACCACTCCTGGTTTCTCTTTCATCCTCCCTCCCCAGGGAAGATGTAATGATTTAACTTGTTGGGTATGGGGTAAGGAACCGGACATTTGTATATGACTCAAGTCTTCCTTCTCCCTCTTCTTGGTAGTGAGCCTTTTCTCCATTATCAAAATTTAATAATTGGGCAGGGGACTGTATCTGGGAGGCTTGCAATTGTCTAGTGCTTCCTGAAACTGGGCGGGTGGTTGGCAAAGTTCTGGGGGTAGAGTATCAGGAAGCCCATTGTCGCCATATAGTAAGCTACATTCTTCAAAATCAACTCTACTGGTAATAAAGGTGATGCTTGGTTCTCTCTCTTTATCTGCTTGCTTTTTTGTTTTGTCTCAGTTTCCAGGGACAGATATTCTTGGAAAAGAAAATAGTAAGTGCAAAAGCATATAGAACTGGAAATACATAATGTGTTTGGGAAGGAGTCAGAATTCTGCATAGCTTTAAGAAGGAGCATGGCAGAGAGGATAATTAAGGAAGGTGTAAGGTTGAATCAAGAAAAGATTTACATGACATGCTAAAGAGTTAGACTTCATTTTTTGGACTTTATGGTTCTCAAAGTATAGTTTGGACATCTCTAGGCATCCTTGAGAACCTTCCAGGGGGCTCATGAAGCCAGAATTGTATTCAAATAGTACTAAGATATTGTTTGCTTTTTTGCTGTTCTTCTCTCATGAGTGTGCAGGGAAATTTTCTGGAGGCTACATGATTGTAACACATCAAATGCAGATGCAAATATGGTATTTCAGCTTCTATTTTAATAAAAGGTCTTCCTGTAAGCCTGTCACTAAAGAGATTTATTAAAATGTAAAGCAATGTCCCATGTCTTACTAGTAGTTTCTTGGGATTTTTTTTGGGGGGGGAACTAAATATAACCCACATAAACAAAAGCTTTCTAGGGCCCTTAATAATTATAAGACCCTGAAGAAGTTCAAACAGTTTGAGAATGGCTGTTATACACAATGAAGGGCCTTTGGAGGTTTTATACCAGGGAATCAACACAATTCATACTAGATACGTAATTCTTCAAAAGTTACAAAGAATGGCAGCCATACCCAGTGTTGGCACAGATGTGGAAAGCGGGCATTCTTACGTTCCAATGGTAGAAAAATGAATTGATGGAGCCTTTAAGGAGGGTCTTTTGGCAATAGGTACCAAAAGATTTTAAAAGTACAAACTCTTTGGCCTAGAGTAAATTCCATTTGTAGGAATTTATCCTAAAGAAATAACTAAACAGATGTGAAAGATATAAATAATATATATGAATACTTATTACAGTATTGTTTATGATGATTTTAAAAATAAAAAACAACCTAAATGCCCATGTTTTAGGTTTTGCCAGTTTTGGTAATCACTCTACTGCCTGGGCCAGACTGAACCTTGATACTTTTAATAATTATTAATATAATGAGTTGGAGAGTTCAGCATTTCAAGAGATAGAAGCTGATCAAAGGATCCATGTGCCCTCTATTCTTTATCAAATTCAACACCCAAATAATATTCCAAACTTACCTGCACTGTTTTCAGCCACCTGCCTGAAGGTAAGAGTCTTTAAAATCCAAAGGGTGCAGACACCTGGAACTGGTATTGCTCCCCACGGGCCCAGGAGACAGCAGCGATGGAGAGATTATCCATGGCCACACAGTTCTAAGTCTGCAGACTGGACTGGGTTACCTTTCCTGGGATAAATTTGTAAGTCTATAATAAAATTCTTTTAAATCTTCCTGTTGCCATATTTGGGATAGAAAAACATGAGTTCTTCCCAAACTTATTATGAAGACATATATTTTTTCAAAATAGCAACATAGTTTATACACTAAATAGACTCTAATAAAAGATTCACAGAAATGGCTCATTTTTCAACAGGGCAAATGTCTAGATTTCTTAGTTTAAGGGTACAGTGACCCTTGACAAAATTAGATTTGTTCCCAAAAGAAAATTTGCATAATCGGCACCAGAATTTTCAAGCCCATCTGAAAGCCTCACTCCTTAAGAATCCCCATCAATAATCCAATAATGGGGAATCGGTAAAATTATGGTATATAAATGCAATGGGCTTCTAGTAACCTGATGAATGAGGATGTAGATGGGATTTTACAGACATGGAAAATTTATAATATGGTGTTGAATATAGAAAAATTACTGATAATAAAAAGAATATGCATAGATGATTAATCTATATATTGCACTGGGCTCCTCTGGTTATCAAGAACAGAAACTAGGCCTATGTCAAGTATGGGGGTTTTATTATTTCAATACATGTAGACAACAGGGAATCATAGCCTTGCAGTCCAGCTTCACAAGAAACAAAAGGAACTATGTCAGTGCTGGGCCTGAGACAGGCCCCCACAAGAGTTGTCTCACTCCTTCCTCGTGTCTTTTGAGCATAATCCAGCTCCATCACCTGCTTCTACCAGTTAATAGTACTTTCCATGGAGTAACTGTTTGCTCTGAATCCTGCCTTTGTTTTCTGGTTTCTACCCCTTCATGGCATTTGCATAACTGCCTTAGCTATATGTCTTCCAGTACTTACTCTTTTTCCAACTGCATTACTCTTCACATATTTCTCATTCAAAATCTTGAGACAGAATCTGATCAAGAAGGTTAATGTCTGTTTTCTCTGTCTGAACCATACCACTCAGGCCACCGTACAGCCTATGGATGTGTTATCTTTCATCTGCTACTTTGCCCAAGACTAACCAGTCATGGCCAAGGAAGTAGCGTTATATGGTATAGAAAACAGCTACCTACATATAAGCAATCACTCAGAGCCACTTTCCTCAGCAAGGGAATGAGGCTAGAGTACCTTAGAAGAAGGGTGTGGTGTAGCATTTTGAGCCTTGGGCTGTTTAGTGAAGATATATTTATGTATGTAAAGTGGGGCTGGGGTGGATTCCCAAGGGTTTCCTACTGGGAAGGAGATATATTGGCTGGGCAGCAAACAGCTAGCATCTATACAAGAGGAAATTAAAATACCTCAAGGAAGAAAGAGCAAGGGGGGCTGTGCATTGAAGTGGCTTTGGGGTGATGAGGGGAAAGATAGAAAAAGATAATAAAGGAAGAGGACTTGACCCATTAGATAAGAGGATTAAAGGACCAAGGAGGAGCTGAGTAAAATTTTGAGATTTCTAGCTTGGGTGACTGGGTTGATGGTGATGAACTTGGCTGAGATGAGAATTTCAGAAGGGGGGCAGATTTAAGAAAGTGATGAGTTTGGTTTTAGACATATAAATTCAGGTTAGAGACAGGGACAAGTTGTGAACTAAAATAAAATCTTACCACACCTACCCTGAGCTGACTGAATGGACCTCCTCTTGGCCAAAGGGACCCCAGAAATACCCTAAAGCTGAGTTGCTGGCCATGAGAAGGGAGGTCAGACATGCTCATCATGCCCTCATCCCTTCTTGGAGATATCCTGTGCAACTCATTAGCAGGCCTAAGGCTATACAAGACAAAGCTTAAACCACACCTGCAGGTCCTAAATTTACTTAACAGATCACTTGAGTCTGGGTATATGTCTGGTCCAGTGGCTTGTCTCTGATTAACAGACTTCCTTATCTTAACTTAAAACATTCCAAGTCTTTAGACAAAGCTTCATTTCTTTAACCAATTACAAATCAAAGAATCTTTAAACCCACCTATTACCTATAATGCTCCTCTTTGAGATGTCCTGCCTTGTCAGGCCAAACCAATGTACGCCTTCCACATATTGATTTATGATGTTACATGTAATTCCTATCTCCCTCAAATGTATAAAACCAAACTGTAACCCAGCCATGGCGAGACCACTTGTTCAAGGCTTCTTGGGCATGGATCTCTGGGCCATGGTCATGCATATTCAGGGCAGATTAAACCTCTTTAAGTTATTCTACAGAGTTTGGGTTATTTTCCATTGACAAACTTTAGGCAATTTTTGTGGAGATTCTAAGTCATATTTTTCATTCCTTTTTCTATATTTTGCGGACAACACATTATTCATTTGCATAGGCATATTATGCTTCTTTATATTTTTTAAATTCTCACAATAGCAGCATAAATTGCTGTTGCTATATCTGTTACTGAAAGTTCTGTACTTGTCCCCGAGGCCAAATCAGTGAGAACTAAGAACAAGGACAAGTGGTTTGAGGAAAAGAAAGGACTTTATTAATTTGCTGGCAAATTAGGAAGGTGGCAGTCTAGTGTCTCAAAAGGCCACCATCATGCCTTTAAGCAGAAAAACAGAGCTTTCTAAAGGTGGGTTTTCGGTAGTTGGGCTTGGGTCTACATGACCAGTGTTACATATTGTGGCTTTGGGCTATTGTTTAACTATAATTGGTGGTTTCAGTAGGACCTTACCTCCAGTGACAATGATCTTGTGACCCTTGTCCAGACCATTCTGTTGAGCCATTTCCTGTGGTTTAAGATACTAGGAAACAAACAGCAAAGAATATTTTCTTGCCCCTTTGATTACTGACCTTGCGAAGGAATGTAGGGTTTAATTCCCAAAAAAGGTGGGGAATTTAGACAACTCATATAACATTGCATTGCGGTTTTTCAGACCTTTATCTCTGTTACATATCTTTGAATAAAAATCAATATTAAAATATCAGCACAAATTCCATGTAAAGTTAGGTCACCAGTCTCCTAATCTGGCTCTAACCTTTAGCACAAATGGGGATCCCCCCTTATCTTTACCCACCCAAACTTTCCATTCTCCCTGTCTCTTCCCTGATAGTATCCTGAATCTTCTCACATACCCCTTGCATGGAACTTTCGCAAGTCGAGATTCTCATCAGTGATGGAGGATTTGCCTCCTTGCTGGGAGATGTCTATTTTTGTATATATAAGATTCAGACAAAAAGTCCCAGTCCAAATAAAAAATGCCCTACTGGAATTGCTTTATGACTCAGAGACCACTGGTCATGAATTTCTCAAAAGCCAATTCAGTGAGAGGATTGAGGGAGAATTCCTAATCGAGATGTTGCTAGCTTTTAACTGAGGAATATGAGACCGCTCGAATTCCCCATCTAGCTACATAACAGCAGGCAGCTACTTTGGAAGACCTTTGTTTACCATAGCATTGTTCTAAGTTCTAGGCCCGGGGCAACCTTCCTCTTTGGGGTTCAAAGCTGTTTGCTTGATGGTCCCTGTCACGGTTCAGCCATAGTTGCTGAGGGTCTGACTTGTCCCCCAGTCAGAAAGCCCCTTGAGGGAGCTGAGGGAGCCGTGCCTTCTTCATCGCCTTACCCTTGGCATCTTGAACAAGGCCTGGAAAAGAGTAGGAGCTCAGGTCAAAAATGTACCAGGATCTATAAAAACAGTGCCCTGGAACTATCCACAATTCCACTATGCCTTGGGGAGCTAAATCAAGTAAAAAAAAATGTTCTGTTAAAAACGGAAAAAAATAGGGTGTTTCAAATCAGCAAGTTGTTAGGCTGAACCCAGAGGCTGGTGGGACGTTCCATGGGAACTTTCCCTTTAAACTGGCTCCACCCCCCTTTGATGGCCTGCCCAAACCCGACTATAAAAGCCCTAGATGCCTGTCACTTCAGGGCTGATGCCATTTTGGCTGCAGCCTACCTATGTACAGACGTTAAAATAAACTTTCTTTTCTTTCATCTTGGCCTCGTGCATGCCTCTCTCAGCGTTTCTAACACAAATCAGTAGAGCATAATGGTGTAAAAGTATGAATTCTGGAGCTGAACCAACCAGCTGAGTTTAAATTCTGACTCTGCCACTCACCAGTTCTGTAACCTTGAGGCCAGTTGTTTAAAAAAAAAAACAACAACAAAAAAACTTCTCTGTGCCTCAGTTTCCTCATTTGTAAAATGTGGATGCTAACGGGACCTACTTCATGGGGTTGTGATAAGATTAAATGAGCAGATTTTATTGTTCTTAAAACAGTGACTGGCATATAGTAAACAGTACATAATTGTTAATAGAAAGGATTATTAAATGTCTAACTATTTGAGAAAAACTAAACACTTCTATTATAGATCTTCATCAAAATAAACTCTGGCAGTTAAATGCACAAATTAAAATTATAAAAAATCTAACAGAAAGTATGGGTAAATTATGTGTATAATCTTAGAAATTGGATAGTCTAAGTAATGCAAGATAGAAAACTGTAAAGGTTTTTATAAAAAATAAAAAATGCATCAAAATCTGTATTTAAAGTCTCCATTGATCAATTTAAAAGTAAATGCTGAAATCCAAATAAGGTCTATAGTCTATTCACTAGTATTTTACCAAGGTCAGTTTCTTGGTTTTGATGATAGACTACAGTTATGTAACATGTTATCAATGTAGGAAGCTGGATAAAAGGGATGCAGGAGTTCTGTACTATATTTTGCAACTTCTTGTGAGTCTGTAACTGTTTCAAAATAGAAGTTTTTTTAAAAAGTAAATGAAAGTAGAAAAAACATTTGCAACATAAAGAGGGAAAAACCTCATAGCGTTGAGATATAAATAGCTTACCAATCAATAAGAAGGATATCCCTGTAGAAAAGTGGGCAAAAGACATAGATATTTTGCAAAACATGGTGGCTAAATTTGTGAAAGTTGTTCAAACTCACTGACGGTGGAGCAACAGCAAATAGAAGACATGCCACATTCTGTTTATCAGACTGGTAATGATGAACAATGGACATAATAACAAATGTTGCCAATTGTGTGCGTAATTGGGCATTCTGTCTACAGCTAGTAGAAGAGGGAGTTGGCACAATTTTGCAGGAAACCCATTTGACAAATCACAGATTAAGTCACGAAAAGGTACAATTTCATATATAGGAATTTATTTTAGGAAATAAGAATGTGTGCAGATATATGTATGAGAATGTTCATCAAGCATTATTAATAAGAAATTGTAAGGAATAATAATAGAAAATGATTAAATAAATACAAGGGAATAGAATACCATTGTTGTAAAAGAATATTAAATGGTATGCGAAAACAATATGTCAAGTGTTAAAAACTCAAATTAAAAAACAACGTGAAAATATATGTACAGCATGATGTCAATTATATTTCCAAAGGTTATAGTACATAGAAAACACTGAAATGAAAAAATAGAAATAATTACATATCCCTGTCTAATGGGATCATTTGTGATTTATTTTCTTCTTTGTGATTATCTAAAATTTTTATTTTAAAATATTGATCGTGTATTACTTTTGTAAACAAAGTAATTTAAATAAGACAGTCAACCAAATTTATTAAACTCACATTATGTTGGTTGATACAGAAATAGATATACTTTTTTTAGCTGTAAAGCTTATAATCGAAAGAATAAGCAAATATAAAATGTAAGGAACACCTAAACATGCATATTAATCAAATAAAGCTCTATATCAGAGCTAAGAGAAAGTCTGTATAAAGACAAGAATGTAAACTTGGCAGTCAGTCGGATCTGGCCTTACAGCCGGCCTTTATTAATTAAAAAAGAAGTTCAGTTTTCTCACTTAAGTAAGAATGGGAGTAATAATACCTACATAATTTGAGCTATAATGAGAATTAAATGAAATAAGGTACATAAATGCTTAGTGTACAATAGTGAATAGTTGCCTTTCCCGAAGAGAGTTGTGGTAATAAAAGTAGTATGCCTTGCAAAGTTTGCAGGGAGGAAAGCAAAACATAATGAAGAGACAAGAGGTCATAGGTTATTCCAAACTGGAGTCAGGTAGGGGTGAGGTGGTTGTTGGGGGAGAGGAAGAGGGGTACTAAAAAGACTTCGAAAAGGAAGAGAGATGCTTTCTGAGAGAAGGAGAGCTGCTCTGATTAGGAGGAAAGGGTGTAAATTACAGCAGAAAAGGAAATGGGAAACTTGCTAAAATACACGTGTTTATTGCTGTTCCACTGGATCTAAACTTTTTGAAGACAAGTGTCTGTCTTAATCACTGTTGCATCCCAACTTGAAAAACCGTGCATGACATGGGGGTAGATAGGTATTCAATGAATATTTATGGAATGAACACATGTTAAATTATAATATTTATTCATTTGGAATATTTAGTAATGCAACTTCTAAATAGTGTACCAAATTGAAGCCTCCTTTTACTGTCCTATCCAGAAGACATTATTCCTTTACCCATTCATTCATGTCCTCATTCATTGACTGGATTAGATGTATTAAATATCTGCATATGCCCTAAAGAAGGGCTTAGTAATGAACAACACGGTAACCAGGCCATAAGCAGAGTCGTACTGGAGCCAGCTTGTATTTGTTTGTAAGAATCAATTGTAAAATTTTCTGTAATCATGAAAGCTGATTGTTAAACAGAGCCATTGATAAAAATTAAGTAAACGTACAATTAAATAAGTTATATTACAAACAAAGATATTACAAATGAAGGCATTTGTCATAAAAATTGGCAAATGCTATAAATCAGATCATTTTTTTCCCCAGGAGAATCCACTTTTAAACATTTACCAGAAAACCACTGCCCTCAGCATGTGTAGAGACTCAGAGGAGAAAATCTGGTTTTTGGCGTATTATGGCCAAGTAGGCAGAGAGCATGGCTAACTAGGGTGTGTCTCCATGGTGTGTCAGGGCCTTATGTACTTTATGAGGCCCATATGCAAGGCGTTAGTGTCCCGTGATAAAGAACCAGAGAGAGCAGAAAGAAACAAAGTGGCAACCCATTCCTATGACCTGGTATGTTGAGGCAAAGAGAGCTTCTTGAGGCAAAGAGAGCTTGAACCAAGGTAGTAAAGGAGATGATAGTGGTTACCTCTGGGTCGCCAGATCCCCAGGTTAGGGTCAGCAAAGGATGTGGGAAATCCCACTGGTCAACATTGGAGTAAATGGGAGAATGACTGATATTAACCCCCCTAAATATATATATATATGTATATATACACATATGTATGTATGTGCCTATGTATATGTGCATGTGTGTTGTAGGAGGAATGTAATTGAGGTCATTTACATATTTCTTATATCTTGCCTTGATTCCTGGAGGAACTGAAGTCTGAGTCTTTGTATGTATGTGGGAACAAAGATGATTTGCTTTAGCTGTGTGGAGTGGGAATGAAGATGAGTTGACTTAGTCATGAGTTTTGGAGGGAGGTAGAAAGTAGGAAACTAAAGTAAATGGATAAAATCTAGAAACTAGCAGCCCACGGACTGAATCCAGGAGAATTATAGTGGAAAAGAAACAGAAAACTTAGGTCATCAATATAGAGACCTTTTATTGCAAACGACACGTGTCCTTTGTTTTCAGATTGGACAGAGCTTCTTTTCCTTCTTGACTACTAGGTCCTGATAAATGAAGATATTTATCAGGAAATAATCCATAGCCCATGATTCATTTCATATAAATCATTGTAGGTTAATAAAGGCTGATGGATTAGGTTCCGTATTTTTATAAAAACAAGGCTAGCATTAAACAGTGAGAGCTAGCTGAGGATGCTGGTTTTCCCTACAGGTTTTGGACTCGATGGATGTGAATTTGAGTAACCAACTCCATTCATTTTTAACTGCGTGATTGCAGTTAACTTTTCTAAGCCTTGGTTTCCTTGTCTGTGACATGAAGATAATACTAGTACTTTACCCATTAAATGATACAAAGCATATAAAACACCTTCAGTAGTACCTGGCATATATAAAACACTCAAAACTTTAAATTCATTTTGTGGACTTAATGTAATGATTTTACATTCCAACGTGCCACAAATTATGTGAGTGAGAGAGGGAGGGAGAGAAAGAGAGACAGAGAGAGAGAGTAGATATGTTATATGGTTGAAAATTGAAAATAGTTTTTGTGGACATATAGCAGAATGGTTATTGCCAACTTGATACACTCTGTTGTCTGGTTTCTTCCACTCAAGATAGTGTCTGTGAGATGTATCCATATTTTTGCAATGTTAGGAATTTGCTCCTTTTTATTCCTGAGTAGTATTCTATTGTATGAAGACATTACAATTTGTTTATCCATTCACCTGTTGGTGGATACTTGGGTTATTTCCAGTCTAGGGCTATTATGAATAAATCTGCTAAGAACATTATTGTACAATCCTTTTTGTGGGTATTGTTTTCCTTTTTCATCAGTGAACACCTAGAAATGGAATTGCCATGTCATTGTGTAGGTTATGTTTAACTTTATGAAAAACGACCACACTGATTTCCAACGTAGTCGTACCACTTCATACTTCCATCAGCAATTTATTTGTGTTCTTGTTGATTTACATCTTCACCAATCTTTGGTAATGTCAATCTTTTAAAATCGTATCCATTCACAGCAACAACAAAAAATAAATAAATGGGACTTGATCAAATTAAAAAGCTCCTGTACAGCCAAGGAAACTATCACAAGAGCAAACCTACATTCTGTAGGTTGTCTACAGAATGGGAGAAAATATTCACATGCTACACATCTGATAACTAGAATCTATATAGAACTCAGGAAAATCAGCAAGAAAAAAAAAAATCAAACAACCCTATCAAAAAGTGAGCAAAGGACATGAACAGAAATTTTTAAAAAGAAGATAGACTAATGGCCAAATAATTCATGACAAAATGTTCAACATCTCTAATCATCAGGGAAATGCAAATCAAAACCACAATGAGATATCACTTAACCCCAGTGAGAATGGCCTTTATCAAAAAGTCCCACAACAATAAATGTTGGCGTGGATGCGGAGAGATAGGAACACTCATACACTGCTGGTGGGACTGCAAACTAGTACAACCTCTGTGGAAAGTAATATGGAGATACCTCAAAGAGCTACAAATAGAACCACCATTTGATACAACTATCTCACTGGGCATCTACCCAGAAAGGAAAAGAAGACATTCTATAAAAAAGACATCTGCACCGGAATGTTTATAGCAGTACAATTCACAATTGCAAAGATATGGAAACAACACAAGTGCCCATCAATACATGAATGGATTAATAAAATGTGGTATATGAATACCATAGAGTTCTACTCAGCCACAAAAAACAATGGTGATCTAGCACCTCTTGTATTATCCTGGAAAGAGCTGCAGCCCATTCTACTAAGTGAAGTATCACAAGAATGGAAGACAAGCGCCACATGTGTTCACCATCAAATTGGTACTAACTGATCAACACTTATGTGTACATTCATCGGGTGTCAGGCATGTGGGTGGGGGGAGGAGGGGAAGGGTATATTCACACCTAATGGGTGTGATGTGCATCGTCTGGGGGATGGACACACTTGAAGCTCTGACTCAGGTGGGGCAAAGGCAATATATGTAACCTAAACATTTGTACTCATGTAATATGCTGAAATAAAAAAAATCCATTCGATTAGGTGAGTAGTTATCTCATTGCATTTTTCTGATAATGATATTGAGCATTTTACTACCAATTTTTGTACTCTGTACTTAACTCTATGTCGGTGATCAAATGGGAATGCTGTAATTTTAAATGAAGCACATCAACAATGTAAAATACCTGCTACAAACAGTTCATTTATTGATTTACCTTTATTCCCACCCTGATGAAGTGTTATTGTATATAAACCTTTAGGACATTATGTTAGTTTCTGTCTCTTCCATGCATTTCCCCCTCCATTATTTAGCTGGACTTAGCACAAAGTAACTACTCTCTTGGTAAAACCCTCCTGACAATTTATATGATAATCATGAAGTGGAGGCTTTCAGATTAGTTAATGCCTTGTATTTGGAGCATGTCTTCCTTCAGGAGTGCTCAAAGCCCTTTGATGTTAATATTCACAACATCTTTGTGAAGTGCGTAGGAAGCACTGGGAGAAGAAACTGAAAACTCCAGAAGGCAAAGCAACTTAGCCCAAATCTCAAAGTCACCGGTGAAATTCAGACTGTCACTTGAATCACAGCCATCAGATGTGTCATCAGACCTACTGTAATCTAGCAAACCAAGGTACCTCTCCTAATGGGGTCAGTCTGATAAAGGCTTAAAGTCAAGTAGCTTCATCTGCTGATATAAAGTTAATATAGCTTCCCCCACCCCAAATCTTTCAGAACTTGAAAGCTATCATATGCTGTGCCATGTAGAGTCCCCGTGGATTTGTGAACTGATGGTTATAAAGAAAAACAGAGTCATTGTGCCCCATGGAAAAAGATGTGTGAGAATGCAGTAAAGTGAAAAACAAGTTTCAAAGGACAATGCACAAAATCTCCTATTCTATCATACACACATAAATATTTTCAAATAAGAAGACGCTGGTTTTGATAAAAAAACAACAAAGAAAAGTATAGGACCTCTAGCAACAAAGAAATAAAACACATCAGTGTTCCAAGTTGGCTTTTCCTGTATCTGAACATATTACATATTTAAGGAGTCACTCTAAAGTAATATGTCTGATGTTTAACAAATATGCCAGAATCCACACACCCAAATAGGTGATTTTTTCCTCAAAGGAGGCATCTAGGGATGTTATACACTTACTTCAATGTCACTTTGTCACTGATACAAACATTTTTGGAATTGCTATTTTGGAATTGCCTCCAGAGCCTTAGGAACATTCTTTAGAATATCTTCAGGCTTTTGTGGCTCCATTAGAAAAAGGATGCTTCAAATAATTCTCTCACCAGTTTATTGCCTTAAGTCTTAGGCTTCTTATTCTGAGTCCCTTCTTACTCCATATCGCCACCCAATTCTGATGCCCTAGTTTCTGAATCCATTACTTAATCCTCCATTTGCATCTTATAATTCTGACATGGCCATTAGCTCCCCGATTTTAGCTATAATCTTCACTTCTCTTCTTGACCGCAATCCTGATTTTTTTCCTCTGCCTACTGTGCTTCAGGCAGCTCTAGGTAAAAACCCTCCTGGTACAGCCTGAAACCTGGAGCAATTATCTTGACCCAAGCCCTGGATCTATGGCTACACACCCACTGCACCCATCATCCCCATGAGCAGTAGCAAAGACTCAGTGGTGGTCATCGTCATGCCCTGAGAGCAAAATTGACTTGTTGAAACAGCCTGAAGTCATTTGGTGCCACATCTGATGAATATCATGTCAAAGCAACTGCGTAAGGAAAACAAAAGATGAAAAAGTGGCTATAACGTAATGAGAATATTTATCCTATTGCTTTGAATGCTGCATTGAGTCACTCCTCAGGGATTAGGAAATGCTGCTGTCACATGCAGTGAAGGTTCAGATCTCACCCCCACTGCCTGAAGGTCGGCTGTGGCTCTGCTCCATGTCATTTTCACTCTGGGCCCTGGACCCACACTAATGGGACACATCTCCTGATGGAGGAAAATGACCCACGGTGAACCACACTCTCACAAATGTTTGGAGGCACTGATGGGAGACTGTGAATAAGTACACGGCTTGCCACAGATGGTTGAAGGGAAAACTAATAAAAGTTTGTTTTATAAATTATTTTTTTCAACAATATTTTTGTTTTAAACATCTTTACCATGGGGAGAGCACTTACGTTCTTATATATAGCCAACAACTTTGAAATATTTACTCTGTATAAGGAATAGTAACAAATGGGTAAATAAAAACAGAAACAATTAAAATACATTGGTATTTTCTTTTGGATAGTACATTTTTGTAGTGTCATTTATCAATCGATTTTCCTAATTGCATTTTTCTTGAATTAATATAAACATGGATTTATATTTCCCAAGCGTGGGAAAGCAGATTATCCCAAACATAGAAATGGGGAAGCCGATTGTGTATAGCATTACTTATTCTGAAAATGACCTATCTGTGGAATCCCTGGATCCTGTTCATATATTGGCATAGGTCAAAAGTCTAGTACATCATGTGCAATATTTCCCAGGCCAGATTCACCTGAAGAACTTGACCTAAAAAGAAATCCATCTACTTAATGCTAAGAATGAATGCCAGGATTTAGATGCATGCATCGGGGAATCAGTAGTTCTCCAAGCATGTGTGGAAAGGAGGTAATCACCAGACTGGATGGGGAGGCCAGGTGAGCCCAGGCAGGAGAGGGATGGGAAGGCCCAGACAGCAGAGCCCTTTTCTGCATTGGCAAGGCTGGAACATCACCACATAGAGGGAAGAGGAGAGTAGATAAGGCAGGGAGCTATACTGCATTTTGTCTTCCCTCCACGCACTTAGGTCGGGTTTCCAACATGCAGAGAAGAGGAAAGAAAGGGCACTCTGTCAAAGCTCCATCATAGCAATCCTACAAAAGAAACAGATTTTAAAAGCTGCAAGAAGGATTTATGACTTCAGGGACCTTTGTGAGTCCTTTTATTAGCCTAGTACATCACTTCTCTCCCATCTTTATGCTGACAACAGTTCTCAGCCCTTCTCTGGATTTCTTGTCAAACTGGGCAACTATATAAAATGAACAGACAAGAGCTGCAGGAAAGGGCTGATTGATTCCTGTGTATGCCTGCACGTTAGGAACAATTTCATTCTGCTAAGAGGTTCTCTTATGCAGTCTTCCAGTGAGGGAATCTGGGATGGTTTCTGACAACTATGTGTTTTTAAAGAGTTTTATTTTTTTCTTATAATGGTCTTCCTACGGGCATAAATCACCATGTAAAGAGAATAGCATGCTAGCCTAAATAGTTTTATGAAAGTTATTTGAAATCTGGAGATGGCTCTGATTGGTGTGCCTTGGCCGTTCAAGTCAGTAAATGGTACAGGTCCTTTCAAGTCATCTCTATGGCTGATTTTTCATGTCCATTAACTTATGAATGTGAAGTATGTAAAGGACAGCTCAAATATTACCTCCTCTGTAAAGCCTTCCTTGATTTCCCCAAGCTATAATTAATTTTTCTTCCTCTGGACTCCAACAACAAAAACAATAAAATTAATAGTTGCAAAAATGTAATTAACATTTATATATCCTATAGGTATTAGTCTGAACTCATTGAGTCTTATCATATTCCATTCTTTGTCTTCATGCAATCTCTGCTTCTCGTTCTAACATCATCCACATTTAGTTATGAAGAAGAGACACCATCAGTTACCAAACTGTGATTAATCCATGAAAGATGTGCTAAATGCACTAGGCCCAAGGATCCCAGGCTTCATGCAATGCCTTTCTAGGTATTTCATTGTGACGTCATTTTAAAGTATGAACTAATGGGTAGTTTGGCCACACTTATTAATTTTTTTAGTACTGTAATAACATTGATTTACATGAACCTTTATAACAGAGAAAGTGGATAGTATTTAGCAGTAATTAACATCCTTTAATTAGGAAGAATTGCCAAGTAGTTTTCTCTCTTGGCTTGGTTGTAGCTAAGTGCAGCTGAATAAAAATTAATCACAAAGGAAACAGCTTGTGTTTTATGTTAAATTTGCCTTTAATGGATTAAAAAATATTCTTTGGTATTATATTTTATCATAAAAAGGTACATTTGAATCGCCAGTGTTGTAGAATGTGAATAGTCCAAATGCCATAAACCTTATGGATAGGACCATTCACCTACAGATGCACATGGAAGGTAAAAAGTAAGTGTAGAAACTTGATATGTCTGTCCATATGCTCGTGGAGTTGTAAAGATCTTAATACTGGCTCTGCTATTATTATTCCTCTAGAATCACAATATAAATTTTCATATTTTCATGTGCATTTATTGTAAATGTTACTCCTTGCTAACCAGAGAGGCATTTAGGCAATTTCTGGGTATGAAAATTGCTGACATTTTATGATTTTCAAATGACAAATGAGATGCTCCTGTCAGTTTACTGTGTAACTCCATAGCATATGGTGCTTCTGCTGGTGGGTGTTATTTCAAAGTTTGCAAATCACACCATGAGAAAGTCCCTCTGGTGGGCTCCTGGAATACTTAGCAACTGTGAATCTGAAGTGACAGTACAGAGAGAAAGGCCTAAAAAAAAATAGCTTTTTTTGACAGGGAGAAGGCAGTACAAAGTGAATGATAAGTTAATACAGGGAGGTAGAAGGGTAGAGACACCACTGTAGCAAAAAAGGGAAAGAAGCAGCTTTCCCTTTTGCAGGACAAACTAAGAAATTATCTGAGTTCTTAAAGCAGAGTGTATAATGTCAGATTTCAGAGAAAGAATAAGAATTAGGAGACTGGCTAGAATTAGAATAATTGTCAACTATGCTACACAGAAGCTTAGAAATGGAGGAGAGAATTGTTTCAAGAGAATGGTGACAATTATATCTATCCCAGAAACCACAAAATCACTCCAAATAATGAAGATTTGAGAAGAAAGCCTCTGCTACTCAGAATGGGGCAGTTTATTTAAAACCAGTTCCTAGCAGACCCTTGTGTCTTTCAAACAATCTATTTTAATGAAGCACATCATTTTGCTTTGTTCAATAATGGCCACATTCCAGGGCCTTTCTACAATGGTCAAGTGACTGGTCAATTAAATGGAAAAGCCAGTGGAACTGGTTGCTGGAACTAATGGAGGAACCAGTTCCATTGCAGTAGTTCAACCAATTTCCCCAAGGACCATTGCCCAAGGCTCATTTTTTGTGTATTCCTCCTTGCAATCCAAAAATTTTCCATTGTTCTTCAACCACAAATATTTTCTGATTTATTCCTAAAGAGAGCAGAAAAAGTGTGAGTGACCTAAAATGATGTTGTTTCTTTAAGAGAGTTGAACCTCCCATTTTTCTCATTCTGGAATCTTTAAGTAGTTTTATCTCCAAATTTATGGAATTCTAGATCTAGTTTTTTCATGCTAGATGAGAAATATCCAGTAAAAAAAAAAAAAGAGAAATATCCAGTAAAATAAGAAAATATACTGAATAGTATTGAATCTCTTCACATAGTCTAGGTCCCTAAAACTAGAGGTATCAAGAGTTGATCTCAGATAATAACAACAAACAACAATGACAATAATAATAATAGGTAAAATGTATTGTATTCTAAACATGTCATGTGAATTGAATCACATAATCCTCACACACATACCCTTCCCCCCAAAAACCACTCTTACTATCCCCATTTCACAGATGAGGAAATTGAGGGACAGAGAGGTCAAGTATCTTACTCAAGCAGTTACCTCCTTCTAGTGTTGATGGAGAGTAGAAATTGGTCAATTAGCCTGCAAAACCTTCAGGCCTCTGACCCCTTTCCCCCATACACCCACCAGCCCTAGGTTGAGCCATTACAGCCCCATATTTGTAGTTTATGATTCTGACCCTTCTTATCAGGCCACAGGTAATTGGATCTAAGGGTGGATCATACAAAGGCTGGACTGGGCCAAACATTTCCTTTCTCCCAAGCTGCTGGACGTATCTTAGTTTTGGGGTGGCCCAGAGGAACCTGAGCAAGAAGAGGCCAGTGGGCTGACACAGAGAGAGTCACTGTAGAGAGCAGTGGGGATGGGGGGCCATGTGACTCCTGGTGAGAAGGAAAGAGGAAACTCTGCTGTCAACATTTAATCCCCAGTTCTTGTCTGCAGGAGATCTGGATATGCTACTTACCATTGAGTTCCATGGGAAACTCCTATGGCCTTCTACTAAAACCCTTTTTATTTTTTCTTAACCACATTTGTGTGAGTTCCGGTTATACGCAATCAAATGATTCTTTAAAAAACTATGATTCTTCTTTGAGGGGCTTCTGTTCTGCTTCACCCCAAACCAGTCTGAATGGCTACAACAAAACATGTGTTCATTCACCACCTTCCAAATCATCTATTCCTGCCCCTTTCTCCCCCAGTATTGATATTGTTATCAGAGAGCAAGATTGACAAAGAGTAAAATAAAGATGCCAATTACTGGTTACTACCAACAAGATTGGGAATGAGTTTTAAAAAGATAGTATATGTCAAATCATCTACCACAGATGCTTGGTGTAGCCAAGTCCCTTAAAAAAATGTTTGTTTTCTCTAGTCCCAGCTACTCGGGAGGCTGATGCAGGAAGATCTCTTGAGCCCAGGAATTTGAGGTTGCTGTGAGCTATGATCGCACCACTACACTCTAGCCTGGGTACAGTACATAGTGTGTCCAAAAAAAAAAAAAAAGTTTGTTTCTTTTCATTTCCATTTTTTCAGTAAAATTATAGCAACTCTGGGTTAACCTACATTTTATAGGGTAATACGAATGGAAATCTTGGCTCTTCCACAACTCTGTTAACACATGTTAAAGCACGTGTCTCTATTTTCAGTTGGGGAAATGTGCAGTGGAACAGTGTGGTTGAACTTGGAGTCAGGCCTGCTGATAACAAGGATACCCCCCTCGTAGGCTAAGAACAGTGCCTGCTTCACTGAAAGAGGTCAAGGAAGGTTTGCATTCCTGATCATTTTTATTATCAGCGTTATACCTCTGAGCCCTTTTCTTTCTCAACAGCATCATTTCTACATTCTTTGGATTGGTACTAACCAAGCTTTTTAAATTCTTTAAATTCACATCATTTGTGAGTAAGTTTGATTTACAATAGCTGGTTTCCCTTTCTTAAAAGTAATGATTTTTAGGCCCTTTACCTCTTATTTGCTTGCAAATCTTACTTTTTTTCCTGTATTTCTCCAAGAAATATAGCAAAACACTCAAAGATTCTCTTTGGACTTTTGTTTTCTGTGATACTTTTCTACAATATAAAGAATTGTCGACCCAAGACATTTTAATAGGACTAGATTTAAACTTGCTTTCCAACTGTTTACTTTTTCCATGGTTCTTTAGTAAATGAGGATGTACATTTCAAGGATCGTTTATAGTGATGCTCAACAAAATCTAGATTGTCATATGGTGTAGCTCTTCCAGGTTTTTGCTTTCATTTAATATCAAAAGATCAGAGAAAAGAGGAGAAATAATCTTCAAAAAGTGCAATATATGGAATCTAACAGAAAGCCACGACAGGAAATATTAGATTGTATGTTACTTTAGGGCAAGGATACAGTATCTTCTTTCTTTGTACCTTCATCACACTCAGTAAATATTGACTGAATTAACTGACATTAATTCTGTCTTTAATGCATTAGAAATAGAACATTTTCCTTCAACATATAATTAACGTATTTCTTCAGAGCAGCAGGATAAACAGAGACTGCTAGGTGTTTTTAGCAATGCTATCATTTCATTTTATGGAAAAATAATACGAATAGGAGATGACAAGGCATAGTTTCATGCTGTGTAACTCAGTGCAAGTTTCCATTATAATTATATCCCTTTTAGTAGAAATACTGTTGGGATTTGAAGTCACAAAACATCACTGCTCTCTGACATACTGTAAACCAAACTGCTTTTAAGAGCCAGTCTCAAAATGACAGAAGTCCTGTATCCTCATCAGATTCAGCCTTGGGAAAGGTTTCCTGTCCTATCTGTCACACTGACTTGACGGACATAACATCAGTTGCAAGGACCACATGTAATAACGAGGTGACCAGGTACTCTGTTGACATCAGTGCTAAGAGAGTACAGGCTGCTGTGTCATGGGAAAGGAAGCCACCAGGAGAGGAAGTCAGCTGCCATGTAGGTTAACTCAGTCTGAGGTGAGACATGGGAGGAGTGCCAAGTGGCTACTGCGTTCGGTCTGAAGGCACGGTCAATAGAAATAGCTAAGAGATTACACTAACATAAATTGTCCCTGAGAAGCAGCCATCGGAGCTGAACAGTCGCCAAGAGGGAAGTATAAGACTAAGAACAGCCCTTGACACCAGCTACCCCCAAATTATATTTTCATGACTCTTTAAAAAAACCACCAGGGCCATAGAATGCCTTTGTAAGAGTGTGGAAAAGGCATTCCTTCTGGAAGGACAAATTAGAAAAAGGCCATTTTCTAATTGAATGTGCCTCTTATCAATCCACCCAGCCACAAATCCACCCAGCCACAAATCCGCCCTGGTAGAGACAGTGGAGCCCTCTCCCTGGCCAGTTGGCACTAAGTTGAACTTGTCGATAGAGGGCGCTAAAGGAGCACCGAAGGAAGGGGGCGTTCCCTCTTCCTGGCTCCAGTGTGCGCTCTCTTTTGGCCTTTAGCCGCACTTCCTCATTGGCATCTTGGCCCAGCCCTCCAAAGCATGGCTTCCCAGAAAATTCTGCTCTTGCTCAGCTCAGCAAACTTCCCTGACGTTCAGTGGACCCTGCCATGCTCTCTCCAACCAAGGTTGTATCTCAGCTCGGGTAGGCAGGGATCTTTTGTCTGATTTATTCTTTATTTGGGTGCTTTGCCTCAGTCCTAGAGGTAGTGGCTGCTCCCTGTATCTGTTAACCCAGTATTGTGTAGAGTTCCCTTTACTCTCTGTAGCTAACCCTCTGTTCCTCCAAGCCCCTCTTGTGGTTAATTATTCTATTTATTTATGGATTCTGTCTCCTGAATGAACATTGACCGACATAGCGAATCAATTAGGATGGTGTCCATTTGACAAGATTTAGTGAGTAAAGGTGCCTTTGTGCAAAAAAAAAAAAAAAAATAATAATAATAATTGGCTCTCTCTCTCAGTGACAGCATCCCTCACTGGGCCTTCAACTTGCTGGGTGAGTGAGAGCCGGACTTCAGCCTGTTTGCTTCAGCACATGGGGCAAGTACCTTTGAGCAGGTGTGCAGCTCATACAACCATTAGGAACAGTCCTTCTCCAGACTGCTCTATAAATTTAAAGATGAATCGACCTGTCTCTGCTCTCAAGATGATCTGAGGCTAGTGGAAGAGACAGACAAGTAAACAGACAGTAGGAAATATGTTTTGATAGAGGGAAACATAAGGTACTATAGAAAAATACAGGACAGACCCTGTATCTATTGCTTCACAACAAATTACTCCAAAACATAGAGGCTTAAAACAATAATAAATATTTATTATCTGCCATGGTTTGGATAATTTGACCCCCTCCAAACCTCATGCTGACATTTGGTCCCCAATGTTGGAGGTGGGGACTAAGAGGAGGTGTTTGGGTCATGAGGGAGGATCATTTGTGTTAGATTAATGCCCTCCCTCAGGGGTGAGTGAGTTTTTACTCTACAGTTTCTACAAGAGCTGATTGTTAATAAAAAGTCTGGCATCTCCTCCCCTCTGTCTTGCTTCCTCTCTTGCCGTGTGATCTGTGCACACCGGCTCCCTTTGTCTTATGCCGTGAGTAGAAGCAGCCTGAGGCTCTCAGCAGATATAGGTGCCCAATCTTGAACTTTCCAGGGATCAGAATTGTGAGCTAAATAAATCCTTCTTCTTCACAAATTACCCCATCTCAGGTATTCTGTTACAGCAACACAAAACAGGCTAAGACATTATCTTGCACAGTTTCCGTGAATCAGAAATGAGCGAGCTGCTTAGCTGGGTGGTTTTGGCTGGGATCTCTCACAAGAGTACAGTCAACATGTCAGACAGCGCTGCCACCGTCTGAAGGCTTGCCTGGGGCTGCAGAGTTTGCATCTAAGGTGGCCCACTCACATGGCTGGCAAGTTAATGCTAGTCATTGGCACAAGGCCTCCCTACTCTGACCTCTCCTTAGGGCTGATTGAATAGCATCAAGATGTGGCAACTGGCTTCCCCTAGAGTAAGTGATTGAAGAGAGCGCAAGCTAAAACTTACTACTTTTATTATGACCCATTCTTAAAAGTCATGCATTTGACAATTTCCCATAGATTACACAGGTCAGCTTTATTCAATGTGGGTGGAGACCACAAGAGTGTGACCATCAGGAGGTAAGGATCATTGGGAACCATTGTAATGGCTACTACAGACCCCTAAGAACAAACTGCTGCAGAGAGCATTAGAGGTGAGTCTGGAAGTCTGAGCTTAAAAATCAAAGAAGACAAAGACATCAACGTGTGCAAAGGTATAAGAAGGTGAAAGAGTAAAGGAAAGTATTTAAGTATCACTATGTTGTAGGATTCAGGGTTTCGAAGCAGAAGGATGGTATTAGGCAAATGCAGTGAGGAATAATGCTGTAAGGCTACATAAGTCATCAAAGCTGGAGTCAAAAAGGAGTTTGCTTTGCATTTTTTTAGAGGATATGGGTAGTCATAGATAGATTATAATGATCCCCAGTACCTGCATCCCAAAAGGAAGCCACCCAAATTCAGTGCACCTATTGCAGTGTTAATTTCCAACTCTTCTTAGCAGAGTGCAGAGTCAAATGCCATCAGTGTGCATCTCCTGCCTTATTCTCTTTTCTTTTTCCAGTTCTCTTATTAAACACATTTGAAGCATAGGGGCATGGTCAGTGTGGACTGAGTGATCATGTTCCACATTTCTGCCGCATCCGGGCAAGTCCCCTGCCGACTTGCCTTGCTGTAGGTGTTGTAGAGACTCTGGTCAAAGACAGACTTAGTGATATCAGCTTCCATTCACAACAGCACTTGAGTCAAGGGACACCAACGCTCTGAAAGGACATCTTCTACATGTGTAAGCGTGGCAGGTCAGCTGAAGATGTTTTAGTCTTTTCAACTATACTCATAAACAAGGCAAATGACACTGTCAACATTAGCATTTTCAAAGACAAAGGTCAACAGAATATATATATATATATATATATGTATCGATCAGTTAGGTTCGGGACACTGGGTTAGGAAACATTATTTGTCTCTTTCAGGAACAGAAGCAATCAATTAAAGTCAATTTCCAATTTTCTATAGAAGAAGTAGAAATAAGATAGAAAATTAAAATACTTATATAATCTCCCAATCTTCCTTTTGTTACTATTGTCATATTCTTTTCTGGAAGCACCTTAGAGGTGTAAGTAAGTCAGCTTACAAGTAACAAGTTGCTTAATTTTAGCTCCTTTCACTGACTCATTCACTTGCCTTGGCACTTTCCTTTCCCTTCTTGACAGCTGGCTGGCCACACAGCTGAGAAATAGGCATGGTTCGCCTCCCTGTCTCCTTCAGACTGAAAAGATCCCATGTTAGGAATTCCACTTTGCAAAGCCACACTCTTATTGGAGATGCTAATGGGTGTGGGAAGTGTGAGATTTGAAAGGAGATACAATAATTCACAAGCCTGAATAATTTAAAATTTCGTGTACTACTAGATCCTGTGTTTTACTTACAGTTGACATGACTCAGATAACAAAGGAAAGAATCATCAAAAAACTCTTAATGAAGAGGAAGTCCATGTTGCTGATTTCTGGTCTAAGTTTTTCCAGAAGTATCCCTACTGAATTAGTATAGCTCTTTTAAATCGTATACTATTAAAAAAAGGCCACCATCTGTTTTTTAAAAATATAGAATACACACACATACACACAGACACACACATATTAAGATTACCTTGCACCTCCTTATTTAGTCTACTGTTCCCAAGACATTTCCTGGTTCCCTATGAGTTTTCTTAGTATATTCTATTACCTGTGAGTCACAAGGCCAGTGAAGATTCCAGGAAAGCAGATTACACAAGGATGTGCAGACCATGAGGTGTGGGGCCGACTATCACAGCATACAAAAGGAGTGATGTGAGCACTGGAAATTTGGAGACTCAAATGTAGGATGGTGAGGATGGAACTTGGAGAATAAGTAAACAAGATTCAAGTCAGGGGCAGAGGGGCAAGTCCTAACGTCTAAGTGTTCCCAAAAGGGAGGAAACATGACAAAAAAATTTCATTAGGGAAATTAACGTTGATGTCCAGAGTGTGAGCAGGGTAGGAGAGCAAGAGATGAAGGTGAAACAGAGTAGAATGGGAACATAGCTTGAGATTCACCATAGACAGGCAGGTCCACAAAACAGCAGCTAGTAATGATTGTTGGACCTTTAAAATAAACAATAAGAGGAGATGATATCTTAACTGAAAGCCTATGCTATAGTTGGGATATTTGTCTTCTCCAAACCTCATGCTGACATTTCATCCCCAATGTTGAAGAGTGGGCCCTCGTGGGAGGTGTTTGAGTCATGGGGGTGGATGCCTCATGAATGGCTTGGTGCCATTCTTGTGGTAGTGAGTGAATTTTCACTCTGTTAGTTCCGGCAAGAGCTGGTTGTTAAAAAGAGGCTGGCACTTCACCCTTCTCGCTCATGCTTTCTCTCTCGCCGTGTGATCTCTGCACACACCAGCTCCCCTTGGCCTCAGGCTGAGTGGAGACTCCCTGAAGCCCTTCCCAGAAGCAGATGCTGGTACCATGCATCTTGTACAGCCTGTAGAACCATGAGCCAAATAAACCTCTCTTCTTTATAAATTAGCTATTCTCAGGTATTCCTTTCCAGCAACACAAAATGAAGTAAGACAGCCTAGACAGTGAATATAGTTGCCAGAAAATAAATGTGTTGACTCAATCTGGTGGGCAATAGATAAAATCGAAGCTGTAGAAGTTCACATAGATTGTCATTAAAGCCACATCACTTGAAACTGGCTAATTCTTTATAATAAATATGCAACAAAGCCCTAATTAATAAATTTGTTAGTTGTTCTTCCATAAGATAGATATTAGGAAATGTTGGATCTTAAGCTGTGGGCAGAACTGGCTGCCTAGGTAGAGTATCAGTTTTGGGGGGTGGGGTTGGATGTGGGGAAAATTTTTTCTACCCCCACAAAAACTTCTCTGTCTACTGAAAGGTGCCCAAAATTCTTCTTCATTCTATTTTCTCGATAGATTTGCAAAACTTCCAAGAATATAATATTTTAAACAGTTATTTATAGTGTTTTGGATCTGCTAGGGTCAGATAAGAAATCAGAATTCTCATTAAGTATTTATTTTTTTATTTTATTTTTTATTTTTTGAGACAAAGTTTCACTGTGTTGCCCAGCTAGAGTGCTGTGGTGTCAGGCTCACTCACAGCAACCTCAAACTCCTGGGCTCAAGCAATGCTTCTGCCTCAGCCTCCCGAGTAGCTGGGACTACAGGCACGTGCCACCATGCCTGGCTAATTTTTTCTTTATATTTTTAGTTGGCCAATTAATTCCTTTCTATTTTTTGTAGAGACGAGGTCTTGCTCTTGCTCAGGCTGGTTTCGAACTCCTGACTTGAGCGATCTTCCCGCCTCGGCCTCGGAGAGTGCTAGGATTACAGGCATGAGCCACCGTGGCCAGCTGAGAATCCTCATTAAGTATTTCAATAGAGGAAATTAAAAAATTAAAGGCATTGGCTAAACAAATGTTAGAAGAGTGAAAAAGCAAAAAGTGAACATTTAGGTAGCACAGAAATAGTAATTACAGGAAGTAGCCACCACCCAGAGAATGGGGAATAGAAGGAAGAAGCTGGAGTTACCTGAACTTTCTAAGCTTGGGAAGAGGCCCTGCAGAGTTGGAATTCAGACTGTCCAGTAGGGAGAGCTGTTCAGCTGCTTCAGGTATCTCAAAGTCAGAGGAATGGCCCCATGGAATAAGGACTCAGGACACTGAGGAGAGGAGCCTCCCACCTGATGCCTCTAAGAAGTGGTGAACAAAGCTGGAGACGGGGACCACTACTACCACTAGGATACTGCTGGCAATACATGAACAGCCGCATATAAAAAGCAAGTTCTTTCGCAGACATAGAAAGAATAATTTTACACTTCGTATGGAACCAGAGAAGACCCCGTATAGCAAATTATATTTATTTAATCATACTACATTGTATTCAAAACTCAAAACATCACTATGTGCCCCGTAAATACATACAACTATAATTTGTCAATATATAATTTTTAAAGTTATGAAAAAGAAAGGCAACCGAAGGGAGCAGGGAGAGGGAGTATATGGAAACTCTTTGTACTTTCTGCTTGCTTTTTTCCTGTAAAAATAAAACTGCTCTAAAAATAAAATCAACTTAAAAAAAATTAAATATTTATTTTTTTTCAGATGAAACAACAGATTTATCAGCACATTTTGTATAGACAATTCAGTTTAAAAATGTTCAGATATGAAAACACATGCATCTTAGAATTGAACAAAGAGAGGAACTCATCTCAGCATTCAATTAAATTCTCCAAACTTTGGTTAAGGCATCATGGTTGGACCAGTGAAGAATAAAGTGATTTTTTTTTATTTCAGGATATTATTAGGGTACAAACATTTTGGTTACATTTTATGACTTTGCCTCACCCAAGAGGGGATTAGAGGCATGCTCTTCCCCTCTATAACACTCACTGTGTCCTTTAGTAGTGAGTTTACCCGCCCCAAACCCCTGGAGAATATTACTACTCTGTGAGCACTATAGTGTTGATCAGTTAGTGCCAATTTGATGGTGAGTACATGTGGAGCCTATTCTTCCATTCTTGTGATACCTCACTTCAGAGGATGGGCTCAAGCTCCATCCAGGAAAATATAAGAGGTGCTAGATCACCATTGTTTCTTATAATTAATATTGCATTGTATACATATACCAAACTTTAATAATCTACTCATGAATTGACGGCCACTTGGGTTGTTTCCACATCCCTGCAATAGTGAATTGTGCTGCCATAAACATTCAGGTGCAGATGTCTTTATTACAAAATGTCTTTTGTTCTTTTAGGTAGATGTGTAATAGTGCTACTGCTGGATCAAATGGTATTTCTATTATTAGCTCTTTGAGGTATCTCCAGATTCTTTTCCACATAGGTTGCACTAATTTGCAGTCCCACTAACAGTGTAAAAGTGTTCCTGTCTCTCCACATCCTCGCCAGAATTTGTTGTTTTGCGATTTTTTGATAAAGGCAAATCTCACTGGGGTTAGGTGGTATCTCATTGTGGTTTTGATTTGCATTTCTCTAATGATTAGAAATGTTGGGCATTTTTTAATATGTTTGCTGGCCATTACTCTGTTTTCTTTTGAAAAATTTCTGTTCATGTCCTTTGCCCATTTATTGATGGGGTTGTTTGACTTTTTATTGTTGATTTATTTTAAGTTCTATATAGATTCTTGTTATCAGCCTTTTATCAGATGTGTGGAGAGCAAATATTTTCTCCCTTTATGTAGGTTGTTTATTCGCTCTAATGATAGTTTCCTTGGCTGTACAAAAGCTTTCTAATTTGATCAGGTCCCATTTATTTATTTTTGTTGCTGCTGTGATTGCTTTGGGGATCATCTTCAAAAACTCTTTGCTTAGGCTGATGTCTAAAAGGGTCTTCCCAACATCTTCTACTTATAAAAATAAATTGCATTTTTATATATGTTCTAAATATGGGCAGAATGTGAAAAACAAATGATTTATATTAGCACAAAAATATCAAAGACCTAAAAATAAATATCAAAATTATATGTAAGACCTATGCAGAAAACTGTAAAGATTTTATGAGAGACTTAATAAAGGCATTAAAAAATAGAAGGAGGTACCATAATCATTCATTGGAATATTTAAGCACTTCGGTACCAGTGTCAACTATAGTCGACAGCCACAGATGAACATGCACAGCGACTTTAGCTGACAGCCGTGATATGAAGGCGCACAGCCCAGCGTCAACTTTAGTCGACAGCCAAAAGCTTTTACTTTTACAGTTTTTATCTCTGACGTTGCAGTGTGTACGTTCAGCTAATAAGTTACTATGAATCTGTGACCTTTTAACAAGTCCTTAGTAGGAGTTATTATGGTTATTTTCCTAAAGCTGCCTGTAAAGTCAAACGAGCTTCCAGTGCTGTAAAGCTTTCCTCATCACACAAGAGCAGAGCGGACGCGTGGTCAATGCACAGCACACACCGCCGTGCGGACTGTGAGTGCCGCCGCGGGCGAGGCTTCGCGGCCGGTGAGCGCCGCACCCAAGTGGTTAACATTATAAATATACATGGATTGAAAGACTCAACACTGTAAACATGTAAGTTCTTCCTAAAGTGATAAATAGTGTTATTTTAGTCTCTATAAAAATCCCAAAAGGTTGTTTATGGGACTTGACACACCTGTGACAAAAGTGCTGGTTCAATTTGAGGCAAAACTGGCTATCCATGTGGCAGAAAATAAAACTGTGTCTCTCTTTTTTACTATATAAAAATTAGATGCAGATATATTCAAGACTTAATCATAAAAAGTAATAATATTAATCCTAAAAAACCTAGCAGACTAAAAACTAGTGCACTGAGAGACCTTATTCACTATACAGGAAACCCCAAAGTAAAAAAGAACAGGTTAAGAAATTTAGCCATATGGAATGTAAAAGTGTTCATGTAGCAAAGGAAAAAAAGTTTATAGAAAAATTACAGATATGTAAAAAGCATTTTCCACACAAATAAACAAAAGGTTAATATCTAAACATTCAAAAAACCCTTACAATTTATAAGGAAATAAAAATAATTAATTAATTAATTAATTAATTACAAGGAAATACTCAAATCATACGAAAAGGCAATAACAGAAGGGCAGATCCCAATGATCAACAAGCATATGAGAAAATACTCAAATCCACTAGACATCAGGAAAAAGCAAATTAAAATGTCAATGACATTAATTTACATCCATCAGGCTATCAAAAATTAAAAGAGCAATCACATTTATTACTGGCAGAATGTGAGAGAAATATTAATCTCACACATACAAAAGGAAATATTGACATGTCAACTTTAAAATACATACATACATATTTATTGAAAGCTGTTTGCTGATTATCAGTATAAATTTAATATGAATAATATTATAAATATATAGCTATAATTTATCATTAGAAAACTAACAGTTTTAAAAAATTCTAAAAATTCTTTAGGATACAATATGTGCAACCTACTTTATCAAGTCTTTGATCAAAGCTCATAATAAAAACATAAATCTCATAAGATAAACCTGACTCTTTATATAGTGGTTAAGAGTATTGGCTTTGGAGTTACAAACTGTGAGTTCAAACCTTAGAAATACCACTAGACCCAAGAGTCCTAAGATAGCGTAATCTCTTAAAACTCTCAATCTCCTCATTTCAAAAGGTTGATAAGCATAGAAAAAAATGTTAGCAATCTTTTTTTATTGCCTGACAACCAGAAAGTGAGCAAAAGGCCTATATAAACCACATAATGGATAATTAAAGTGTGGACAGTCAGAAATGAATAACAATTCCATAAATTAATCTACATCATTATCACAGATCTTTGTTTTCTTTGTAGGAATACTGAAATATTATTCTTACATAAATAAATATGCAATATCATGAGGCCTTAGGGTGAGATAAGACTGTTTCCATTTTAAAAATCTATATAATAATTCATCTGCCTCACCAACTGTAGAAATTTTATTTTTATCTGACCAGAACTCCAATGATGACAACACAACAGTAACTTTAAATTCAGTGAACATCTAAAAACAGAAGACATAAATACATGCAAAATTAATATCACATTATTGTATAATAACCTAGAAATTAATACAATGTTTACACACTCAGTTTATATGAATGACTTAATTACCAGAAACACCACAGCAAGTTAATGCAAATTATAATTCATAAACAAAGAATTTTTATATGATAAAAAATACTTACTGAATTTACAAGGCCAATAATTCCAAAGACTGTCTTTGTTATGATGATGATATCAGAGCCCAAGTAATCATACTGAAAAAGAGAATTAATTTTAAAGATTTACTCTCCATCTACTGTTAGAGATTTGAGGTTGCTTTGGGATTCAACAGTTCACAATAAAACATTAATGAATAAAACATGAATATAAGCCTTATCCTTCACACATTGCTAGTAGGAAAGTAAAATGGTATAGCCACTCTGCAAAATAGTTTGGCAAATTCTTTCAAAACAAATAATGGAGATACTATATGGTCCATAAATTTCAATTTGGGACATTTATCTCAAAGAGACAAAAACTGACACTCACACAGAAACTTGTACATGAATGTCCATAACAGCTTTAATCATAATGGCCAAAAACTGGAAACAACTCAACAATTAAATGATTAAACAAACTGTAGTACGTTCCTACTATGGACTCAGAAATAAAAAAGGAACTGACTGTTGATACATAGAACAGCTGGGCCAAACCTGAAGAAAATGATGCTGAGTGTAAAACAACAATCTTAAAAGGAGACATACTGAATGATAACTTTAAGCAATATTTGCAAAATCATAAAGGAGAACAGCTTAGTGGTTGCCAAGGACTAAGAAGCAGGAGAGAGGATGGGTGTGACTCTAAAGGGACAGCATAAGAGAGTCTTGCAGTGATGGGACTGTTGAGTATTTTAATTGTGGCGGTGGTTACACACAGCTACTTATGTGATAGTATTGCATGAATTTACATACATACACAAATGCACACAAATGAGTGTGTGTGTATATATATGCATATATTTGTTGAAATATGAATAAACTCTGGATTACAACAATGTCGAACTGTGGGGAGGGAGGGAGAGAAACTCTCTACAACAGTGGTCCCCAACCTTTTTGGCACCAGAGGCCATTTTCATGAAAGACAATTTTTCCACAGACGGGATGGTTCCAGGATGATTCAAGCACATTACATTTATCATGCACTTTATTTCTATTATTCTTACATTAAAATGTATAATGAAATAATCACACAACTCACCATAGGTTGGGGACCCCTGCTCTATAGTATATCATGCCTTGGATGTTCCACAGGACCATCAAATTATCACAAACTAAACTCATATCTAAAGTAACCATATTCAAATATAAACTCATCACCTTCCCTCAAAAATCTGTTCCTACTTATATTTTCATTACTTTAGTGAATGGTATCATCTACCACATCCCACATTTATTATACTACTTGCTCTCTGAGAGCAGAAATTTTTCTCTTTTATTCACTGCCACATCCCCAATAACGAAAACAGCAACTGGTATCTAAATGATGTTTAATAAATTCGTTAAGTAAATGAACAAATCAAATCATTTACAAGTCCTTCTAATTCAACCTCATCAGTCACTTTTAAAGTTATCACTTTATTTTTATTTCTAATGCCACTAATTGATAAGTTTTCACTTTGATTACTAGAAT
>CAUYPO010027161.1:0-22500 GCA_963574435.1 Cheirogaleus major
AGCACTGAAAGCTTGTTTTACTTTACAGGCAGCTTTACTTGTAATGTAAATCAGAATAGGTAACATATACATATATGTTTTCATTACGTTATTTTTAAATGTTCACAATTTTATTTTGATAAATGAAAAATTAGAAAAGTCAAATCACGGTTGTCGGCTAAAGTCGCTGTGCGCGTTCATCTGTGGCTGTCGACTATAGTCGACACTGGTACCAAAGTGGTTAAAAACAATGCTGAATTAAATATCTTTAAGTGTGTATTCTTTTTAAAATTTCAGAATATTACGGGGTACAATGTTTTAGTTACATGGATTGCTTTTGTACTGCTTGAGTCAAAGTTATAAGTGTGCCCATCACCCAGGTGTATCCATTATACCCTTTAGGTATGATTTCACCCATCCCCTCCTCCCCACTCCCACCTGCATGATTTCTGTTGAGTTTTACTTCCATCTGTGTACATGAGTGCTGATCAGTTAGTTCCAACTTACTAGTAGTGAGTACATGTGTTCTAGCAAGTGTTACAGCTAGTGTTACGGTGATTGACCGGGGAAAGAATCGAGCGGCACACAGAGAGTCAGAGAAGCAGCCTTTATTCCGCTCGCAGGCTCAGCATGCCACCAACTTCTGAGCCCCCTTCCTTGTTCTCCTCCAGCTTTTACATCCTTGGTAGGATTCAGAAAGCATCCAATCAGCAATAAGCTTTAACATCCAATCAGCAACAAGCTTTAACATCCAATCAGCAGTGGGATTCAAAAAGTATCTAATCAACAGTGAGTTCTGCCATGGGGTCCCCGGGGGTGGGGGTTTTTCCCTGTCACATGTGGTGTCTGTTTTTCATTCTTGCAATACTTCACTTAGGAGAATGGTCTCCAGTTCCATCCAGATTGTTGCAAAATTCATTTTTTATGGCTGAGTAGTACTCCATGGTATACATATACCACATTTCATTAATCCACTCATGAATTGATGGACACTTGGGTTGATTCCACTTCATTGTGTTGTGAATTGTGCTGTAATAAACATTCCAGCACAAGTGTCTTTTTGATAAAATGACTTTTTTTTCTTTGAGTAAATACCCAGTAGGGAATTGCTGGATCAAATGGTAGGTCTACTTTCAGTTCTTTGAGGAATCTCCACACTATTTTCCATAGAGGTTGCCCTAGTTTGCAGTCCCACCAACAGTATGTAAATATGTATCTTTGTGCACATGTGAAAGTAATTCTCGAAGACAGCTAGCCAGAACTGGAATTAGGTTGAAAGGCATACTCACAATAGGTTTTAACAGATACTTCTAAAATGTCCTTTTAAAATGGTGTCCGAAATTATATTTCTATTCAGAGCATAAGAGAATTACTGTTTCTTCATGCTTTTTGCCAATACTGGATATTATCAGTTTTAAAAACTTGTCAATTTGGGCAAATAATGATATCCTATGGTTGTTTCAATTTATTAAACATCATTTTTAAATCTTTAAGCCTCTCTTGGCCTTGCATCTCCAGTTTTAAAAATTTTATTAAACCTTATTAGAACAGGATGTGAATATTGTGTAGTTGCTGAGAAGCTGGACTGTTTCTTACAACTTCTAAGCCAGGTCTAATCACTTCTCACTCTCTATAACACTGGGTCTTGGAATTTGGAGGGCTGAACCATCCCAGCCCCTCTCTGAGAGGAACCAGATCTAGGCACCAGACATGATGAATGAAAAGGCTTTCTAATATTTGGGTTGCTGGAAGAAGCTTTCACACCTGTCTGGCTTGCTTTTCAAATCCCCTGTTGATTCTAGCTCCACCCAGCCAGTTTGAACAGAAGCAGAGCACGCTGAGAACTTTCCCCAAAGACAGACAAACATGCTCTGCCAAGGAGTTTGCATCCAGAGGAGCTGGGCCAAGATTTCCCTGGCAAACAAGCTTTAGGCAACGCTGAAGTAGGTCTGCCAATGTGAAACAGCCCAGCTCCTCGGTATGAGAGGAGCAGGGTTGTTGCATGGATAGGGCAAGTGTGGTATGAATGAGGCTTATGACCAGATGGAGCTGCAGACCCCAAGCCTGCCCTATAGCTCCACTTCTTGCATAGATAATCGGTGTTTTTGTGCACTACCTTTCTCTGGGAGGAAGAATCATGGTCCCTATTCTTGGGATGCATCTAGTCTGATACAAAAGACATGGTCCTTGCTCCTAAAGTCTCCCCAAACTACTGAGAAAATGGGCGTTGTTATATCTAGTTGGAATTTATAATGTGATTGATGAGATGAAATATCTTTGCATAAAATGACTCAAAAACACTTCAAAAAGCAATGTATAATGCATTTGATATAAGCACATTCAGCAGAGAAGGGAGCAATAGGAGTGGTTAATTTGGACACCGCTCTAGGTGGCAATATTTAGCATTTAGCAGCCCAGAAAGTTGGCTTCCTTCCATTCTTTCCACTGAATTTTCTATCCTTGCTTAGCCCTAGGTATCTCCTTCACAGTGGCCAGAGAAGGGAAGGCAGCCAGTGCCCTACACTGGCTCTGCTTCCCAATCTATCTTTTCAGGCACATGATAGGTCCTGCTCAATGTGAAAGCTTTCCGCTTAGAGTATGTCTCTCTCCTTCTCTCTGTCAGTTTCCCTCATATGTCAGATTCAATTGAATTCAATATATTTATTGAGAAGCTCTTCAGCTCAGGAGCTATGCTAGGTGCTTACAAACATGATAAAAAACATAATATCTGCTAATAATCTAAGGAGAGAAAGAAATATAAAAAACTAGCTGTAAATAGTGTGATGAATGCTACGGGGAGATTAAAACAAGGGGGTGGTAGGAACTTGTAGGAGGGGTATTCAATTTCTACATGTCGAGTTCAAGCAGCTTAGGAGATATCTAGAAAAAGATGACTAGTAAGTCATTGGATACATAAGTCTGGGAATTAGGAGGAGAGACCAGGACGATGATAGACATGTGAGATTCGACATACAGGTTTGTTTCAAACTCTGGAACGAGATCTCTCAGGAAGAAAGGGAGGAGGTGAGTGGACAGCCTTGTTAGTAGACTATCTAACAGAGAAAAATGAACTATCTAACAGCAAGTAAGAAATAAATTCACAGCACATAATTGCCCCTTTCATGAGAAAACTCACAGCACTACTGCCCTTTGTTTGATTAAACACCTGGGACTCCACTCATCTTTAAGATTAAAATGGTTTTATTTGAGAGTTTGTTTTCACAGCCTTGAAGAGCCCTAAGCGAACAGCAGGGGTGCCAGCTCCAGGCTCCCAGCTCGCCCCAAACCAGATTCCAAGGACTCTGATAAAGCCAGCCTCACAGAGAAAAGAACAAAAAAAGAAAGAAAAAGAAAAAGAAAAGAAAAAAACAGACACAGCTCCTTCAGCCACTCCTATTATCAGTCTGCAACAAGGAAAAAATCCCATTTTTACCCTTTAAAAACACCAAGCTGCTTTGCCTCAGCTGCCCCAACACTTCCGTGTGTGTGTGGTCTCTCTCTCTCTCTCTCTCTCTCTCTCTCAAATAACCTTTTTATTTCGATATATCCTAATCTTTGCGTGACAAATCCATCCGCACCCTCGCCGCCAGCGGCCGCGCGTCCCCGCAGGACAGGGCCCGGCTGCCGGGTGAACACGCGGGGCGGCGGCGGCAGCAGACGCGAGCCCGGTGCAAACCGAGCAGGCGCGGCCTTCCCAAAGTCTCCCAGTCAGGAACGTCCCAGTTCACTTCACGTAGAATAACGCTGACCAGATTTTCCCTCCCACCTGAAACGACGTCAACAATAGCAACAACGAAACAGAAAAATATCGTAAAATAAGCTTTCGAGATACTGGATATCAGGCAACAAAGGACAGCGACCCACGTGGGATAGGAAACGAATAAAGTAAGGCCTAAAATGGTCCCAAGGCACTGCCTTGAGACGGGTTCTAGGGGTTCGGCGCGGAGGAGGGCGCTCGGGCAGCTGCTCCTGGGTTCAGCGAGCTGGGCGGGTGGAGCGGAGCGCGGGAGGCCGGGGCGCCCGGGTCCCAGGACGGCCGCAGGGGAGCGAATGCACAGAGAACTTCAGAGGTCGCCCTTGAGGATGCAGATGGTGCTGAGTATGGATATGTATATGAAAAGTTACCTCACACCAAGGAAAGAATCACCTGAAATTAATAAAAGAGCCACTCCCTGGGGCTCACATACAGCACTACCAGCCAGGCCGAAACCCTCATAATCACTTGGATATTAGGGAGCAGCCAGCTCAGAGGGGCGCCAGCACCCGGAGCAGAGGGAGGAGGGTGGGCGCCGGACTCAGCCCTGCAGCCTCTGGGACCCAGAAGTGAAATAAAACATTTTTAAAAGGAACGACTATTAGCAGTATATGGTAAATTAGCCCTAGAGTAGATGCTGATCTGGTTTTAGCTAACAAATATTAAATCTAAGATTAAAGGAATCAAATTCTCTTCAGTTACCTTACCAATTCCACACAACGAAACTCAACAATATTTTTAGGAGTGCAAAAATATCCATCAGCCAATAATATAAAATTCACAGAATCTTGTATTCAACCCAAATTACCAGGTAATCAATTGAAACTGCTTTGGAAATAATACCGATTTTAACATTAGGAGACAAGGACATTAAGGCATTATTATAACTGTATCCTATATGTTCACAAATCTAGAGAAAAGATTGGACATATTAACTGGAGTCGCAGAAGATATTTTAAAAAGCCAACTCAAACTTTTAGAGATGAAAACTGCAATGTCTGAGATAAAAATACATGGGATGGGATTAACATCAGATTAGATATTGTTGAAGAAGATACTGGTGAACTTGAAGACATAGCAATAGAAACTATCCAAAATGAAACACTAAGAAAAAAAAAGAATTTAGAAAATAAAGGAAACATCAGTGAGCTGTGGGAAAACTACAAGATGTCTAACATACACATACTTCAAGTTCCTAAAGGTGAGTGGAAAACATTTTTTTAAAGAATTAATGGTTGAAACTTTTTTGAATTTTGATGAAAACTATAAATCTACAGATCAGGAACCTTAATGAATTCCAACTATAAAAATATACAAAAAAACTATATCAAAGCAAAATGTAATGAAATTGCTCAAAACTAGCGAGTAAAATACTAAAAGCAGGTAGAGAAAGAAAAGTATACAGAGAAATATAGATAATGATAATAAGATTTCTTATTAAAAACAATGTAGGCATGAAGACCACAGAATAATATTTCTTAAGCGCTGAAAAAAGTAAACAAAAACTTGTAAAGCCAGAATTATATATCCAATAAAAATGTCTTTCAAAACTAAAACAAATAAAGACATTTCAAACATATAAGACTGAATAAAGTAATCAACAGAATAACTATACTACAAAAAATTTTAAAGAAAATCATTTAGACAGAATAAAAATTATACCAGATGAAAATTTTTGCACAAAGGCATGAAGAGCACCAGATACAGAATCTACATGGGTAAATGTATACAATTTTGCTTACTAAGTAAATGCCTATTAAAAAAAACTTACTGTTTAAACAATGATGATAGCAATGTATTCTGGGATTTATTATATAGCTATAGATTAAATATATGACAAAATAGCAAATAGCTTGGAAGCTCAGAAAGAAGTATACTATTATAAAGTCTTATATATAAAGTGATATAATATCATTTTAAGCTAGACTGCAATAAGTTAAAGTTGTATATTATAATCCTAAAGCAACAAATAAATTAAGAAAAGAGTTATGACAAATAAACCAACAAAAAATAAAACAAGAAGCAAATAAAATTCCTGAAAATAATCCAAAAGAAGTGTGAAAAAAAGAACAAAGAACAAACGAAACAAATAGAAATAAGTAACAAGATGACAGACTTAAGCCTAACTATATCAGTATCTGCATTAAATGTAAATAGTCTAAACACCCCATTTAAAAGGCAGAGATTTTCAGATTCAGTAAAAAAAATACAAGTAGATGCTGTCTATAAGAAACATACTTTAAATAATAAGACAAAAATATATAAATGTAAAAGGATGGGAAGCATATACTATACTAACAGTAGTCAAAAGAAATCTGGAGTGATTATATTAATGCTAGAGTTAGACAAAGTATAAGTCAAAGAAAATAATGTTACTAGAGATAAAATGGTTATTTTATGATGAGAAAGGGGCCAGTTTATTAAGAGGCTATAACAATGCTAAATGTATACCTCTAATAACATGACTTCAAAGTATGAAGTAAAACTATTAAAAATACTAGGAAAAATAGAAAAATCCCCAATTATACTGAGAGAAATCAGTCCATCTCAATAATTTTTAGAACAAATAAACAGAAAACAGCAAGTGTATTATAGACTCGAACAATATTATCACTCAACCTGTCCTGACATTTATAGAACACCTGCCCAACATCAGACCAATGTGCATTCTTTTCAAGTGTTCACAGAACATTTACCAAAATAGATCATATTCTAGGCCATAAAAACAAGTCTCAATAAATTTATTAATAAAAGGATTCAAGTCATTCGAAGTATGTTCTCTGACCACAGTGAAATTAAATTAGGAATCAATAATCAAAACATAACTGAAAAATCTCCAAATACTTGGAAACTAAATAGCACTTTTCTAAATATCCTGTAAGGCAAAGAAGAAATGAAAGAGTATTTTGAGCTGAATGAAAATGAAGACATTAGCATTTGTGGAATGCAGCAAAAGTAGTACTTAGGAGAAAATTTATAGTAACAAATGACTATAATAGAAAAGGAAAAAAGTCTCAAAATAATGCAGTCAACTTCTTCTGCTTGAAAAATAAAAGCAAATTAAAACCAAAGTAAGTGTAGAAGAAAATAATAAAAATTAAAGCAGAAATCAATGAAATATAAAACAATTGAGAAAATAAATGAAAACAAAATCTAGTTCTTTGAGATCAATAAAATTGATAAACTGTAGACAAACTGCTCAGTGGGAAAAGAGAGAACACACGAATTGCCAGGTGTCAGGAACCATTGAGGTGACATTGCCACAGACCCTATAGATATCCAAATGGCAATAGAGAGGATATTGTGAACAATTTCATGTCTAGATAAACAGGACAAATTTTCTTAAAAGACTCAAACTACTAAGTCTCACTGAAGAAGCAATAGTTAGATAACCTTAACAGCCTATTTAGAAAATTGAATTTGCAATTAAAAATCTTCCCACAAAGAAGCCATCCAGATCCAGCTGACTCTACTGATAAATTCTACCTAACATTTCAGGAAGAAATAATACCAATGCTACACAAACTCTTCCAGAAAAATCATTCTTTGATGCCATTCTTACCCTGACTCCAGAGTAAAACAAAGACGTCATAAGAAAGGAAAACTACACCTTGCTAAATTTGACTTCATAAACATTAAACACTTCTGTTTGTATAAAGGCAGTGCTAAGAGAATGAAAAGACAAGCCACAAACTGGGAGAAAATATTTTCAAAGCATATATTTGGTAAAGTACCTGTATCCAGACTATATAAAGTACTCTTATAACTCAATAATAAGAAAAAAAACTCAATTAAAAATGGGTAAATGACATTTTGAAATGACATTTCATCAAAGAAGATATCCAAATAACAAAAAGCACATAAAATGCTCAATATTATTAATCATTGAAGAAATGCAATTTAAACCCATAATGATATACCCCTAGTTACCTATTAGAATGATTAAAATGATAAAGACTAAACTTTACCAAGTGTTGCCAAGGATGTAGAGAAACTAGAATTCTCATACACTCTTGTTACAAATGCAAAATGCTGCAATCACTTCAGAAAAACATTTGGCATGTTCTTAAAAAATTAAGTATACACTTAAAATATCATTAAGCTATTCCATTCCTAAGTTTATGCCCAAGAGAAGAAAAAGCACATGTCTACACAAAGGCTTAGACACGAACCTTCATTGAAGCTGTATTTGTAATATGCCCAGACTGGAAACAGCCCTGAAGTTCGTCAACAGGTGAATGGATGAACAAACTGTGGTATATACGTACAATGGAATACTATTTAACAGTATATGGGGATAAACTATTAATATAGGCAACTATATTGGTGGATTTCAGAATAACCATGCTGAGTAAAAAAAACAAGACCCCCTAAAAAGTACTTGTATGTTTCCATTTATACAAAACTTCTGAAAAGGCAAACTAATCTATAGTGATAGGAAACATCAGTGGTTGCCTAAGGGTGAGGGATCAGGAGAGTGACAAGTCACGATTCCTATGGGCCATGAAGAAGTATTTGGAGGTGATGGATAAACTTATTGTTTTGATTGTGGTAATCATTTCATGGGTGTACATACATGTCAAAATTTATTAAATTGTCAATGTGTAGTTTATTAATAATAATATATAGCTTGTTGTACAACAAACCTTAATAGAGCAGTATTTAAAAACCCTATAATCATTTTTTTCCTGGATTTTCATAGATAAAATTATGTCCCAGGTGGAATGTCAGATAAAGAGATCTTTAAGGTGCATTACAATTTTGCATGTCCTGCTGTCTAACCACCATCACAAATGAAAACAACCCAAGTCCTTTGACCATGATGTCTGAAATGCCTCAACAGATAACACAGCAAGTATTCCCTAAGGCTTGAAGTGTCCAGGGATAATTTGTGATCTGCCAAAGATTTGCCATGTGAAGTGTTCCTCCTTTCTGTGTATAGTAGAGGTAACTTGGGATGGTGTAAGATAGTGAGCAAAGAAGGGCACTGGAAAGAGATTCTTAGCTTTGCTGTGTGACTTTAGGCAAGATACTTCCCCTCTCTGTGCCTTTCTTCAGCTTTAAAATCAAGGAGTGGGACTAGCTGATCTCTAAGGCTCTTTTGGGCTCCTAGATTAAGTTCTTAACTTGCCCTATCATCATACAGAGGTTTTGAACACTGTTTCTAACATGTGGAGCAATAATTTAATCGATTTTTTCTTAATCACATGATCCCACAGGTAGGCGGATTTACTGCTTACCCCAGCCACCTCCTGGAGTATTACAGTGCGTTGCAGTGCACATTAGCATGTCAATGCCTCTGGGGTGTCCTGCAGAGAAATAATGGATTTAATTTTGTTAGCTCTGTCTTCCCAAATTTTGACCACAGAGTTGTATGTTTCACTGACCACCTAATATCTCATCATTCAGGGAATGCTCATGTCACAAAGTGTCTTCTAGAGAGCAAGAATTAATGGGAGGAGGATGCTCTTGGAGGGCAGCTGGTGTGCTGACTATCTGGGACCAGGAAATGGAGACGTTGAAAGGAATGTGCATGAGAGTGACCAAGAATGTGGAAAGGGACAGATGATGGATTCTGAAAATGAGGAGACATTGTGGAGGGGGCTGTTGGGGGAAGCAGGGGAGGTGACTTCCTCTGGGATGTATAGTCGGAGACCTTCAGAGTTGCCTTGCTTCCCTGCCTCCCCCCATAACCCCCGAATGCAGAGCCACTGCAAAGTAGGTTTCGGCACAGCCCAGTCTGCATGTGCTACTTGGCTTTGAATCTCTCTAATTGGATTATTGGCAGATGGGAGTTTTTCTATTGCCTTGGCTCAATGTCTCCTATTGTGTACAGAAGAAGGGTGTTTGGTAGGAGGGAGACTCAGTCGGCACAAAGTTCCTCTGGGGCTGTTCCTCCTGTCTCTCAAAGGCCTTTGGGGTCTAGAGTTTCAGATGCACAGGGCAGTACATGTCACACACCCCACTAAAATTGATAATTTTCACGAACGAAACTAGCATTATTGCTTTTTGCTGTACTTAGATTTTAAAATATTCAAAAAGATAAAATACTACATAAAACTTTGAGGAAAAAAGTAAAAAGAATTGACTTCTACTCCTGGGATAACCACTATTATTTTGATGATTCATCTTCTACTTTATCACTTCGCCACTTTATACACACACACACATGCATTTCCACTTTGTTGCTTTATGCATCTGTGCATCTACATTTTCACAAATGGGATCATGATGTATGGAATGCAGAATAATGGCGTCGCAAAGATGTCCCTGACCTAATCCGCGGAACCTGTGAATATGCTACATTACATGGCAAAGGGGAATTGAGGTAGCGGATGGAATTAAGGTTGCTCATCAGCTGACCTTAAAGTGGGGGGCAGTGTCCTGGGTTATCCAGCTGGGCCCGTGTAATCACAAGAGTCCTTAAATGTGGAAGAGGGAGGCAGAGCGACAGTGCGAGAGGGATGCAACGTGAACAAGTGCTGGCGTTAGAAATGGAAGGGGCCATGAGTCATGGAGTGTGGGCGGCCGCTAAAAGCTGGAAACGCCGTGGAAAACTAATACATACTGTAAATACTGTTATTATCAAGAACACTTTCTCCCCAAGTCTTTCACCCACTTTTCCTTGTGTCCACTTCCCCACCCCATGTGAACGATTTTAATGGCCTCATATGTATCCTTTCTTACATTTTCATGCTTATATACACACACATACGCACACATACACTGATAGATGATTTCGAGATTATTTGAAGAAATGGAAGCACAATTCTCATTTTCATCATACTGGAACTTTTCACTTTGGTTCACAACTAAATGTGGCTGAGGTAACGAAACTGAGGTGGGAGTCTGCCAGCCTTCAGTGATTTTCTTGGTGGTCTGAATGGAGCCCAAGGATGGAACTGACACTGCAGAGGCAGAAAGGAGAGATGTGAGGGTCAGAGATATTGGTGACAGTAGTTGAGCTCTTGGATTAAGCTTTCTGTCTGTATGTGAGAGTCACTTTGGGACTTTTCAGCTGCGTGAGTCAATACATTCCTTTTATTATATAGCCATCTTGAATTGGATTTTTGGTAACTTGGCAACACATTGCCCTACCTGAGCTATAAACCTTCAAAGTCAGTTCCTCTTTGGTTGCTCTATTATTACAAGATTTTGGAGGCGAGATGGCTTAATAGTTCCCCACACCACCACATTTCAAACACTGGCCGTTATTTTTGTTAAACAACAGAAACCCAATTCAAGCAACCTGGCTTATACGGGAAAAAAAAAACCCCACACAATGAGATTTATTAGCTCATGAAACCAGAAAGTGGAGAATCAGGAAACCACAGAAGTCTTCCCCTCAGCTTATGACCTTTCATTTTCTCTGACCAGCTGCCTTCAGTGGACTGTGGCTGTGGCTGCTGGCAGAGCTCCCCTCACGGTGCAGCCAGATGAGAAGGGGCACTTCTCAGTCCCAGCTGGTTTGAAAAATCCAGGGAAAGGATTCTGATTGGCTGGCTTGGGTCATGTGCTCACCCCCTGACCTACGCTCTGTGGACAGGTGATAAGCTCTGATTGGCTCAGCTTAGGTCACTGATCCACGCCCATGGCTGTGGGTGTGTTCAGGTCTGTTCCCAGATAAAAGAGACATAATAGACATTTCCACAGCGGATTGTCATGAGCACATTATGGGGAATTGACAGGGAGGAGACAGAATCAAAGAAAGGATAAATCAGAGAACTCTCAGACTTTTAGATTCTGTCTCTGGGTCTCTGGGGTTCTTGCTAAGATATCAGTAAAATATAGAACAAAGCGAGGTACTTACGAGGCTCCATTAAGAAGAACAAGGTGCAGAGGAGTAACATAAACGCATGGCTTGTCTCATGCATTTAACTCCTGGCAAGGTCGTCTGACGCCAGAGGCTAACAATGAAGACCCCTCTTGCCCCTTGAAACACTCCCTAATAGGCTGGCAATTTCAGAGGTCACAGCTCCACCCCTGGGCAGGAACACCTCCCAGATGCTCACGCCGGGAGAGCTCTGCTGGGAGGATGGCTCTGCTCCTGTGTTTTCTGTCCCTCCCTGCTGGATGAGGCCGGGCTCCCCCCTGGCAGCAGCACTGGGTGGCATTTTGAGTCAAGCTGTCTCTTGGAAGCCGAAACCATTACAAGAGCCTAGGTTGGGATGGAGGGACAACTGGCATTCGGCTGAGTGGGAGGACAGGGAACAGCTTACCAGCTGCTGAGGAGCATGAGAGAGAGAGACAGAGAGAGAGAGGGAGAAGAGAAATTGTATGTGTATCTGCGTGTGTGTGTGTGTGTGTGTGTGTGTGTTTATCTGGGTGTGTCCATGTGACATTCAATTTATTTCTTACAAATATTTTGTTCTTTAATAACAGACTCTTCTGTCTTCTGAATGTTTCTAGAACTTAGCTGTTTTCCTTAAGTTCATTCTCCCATCCAAGCAGGGAAAGGAGGTAAAAGGCATGGGAGGCTCCAACTTCCCACAGAAAGAATGGGGCCCCGTGTGGATGACAAGGGGGCCCCTTGTGGCCCTACCAGGCATGTAAAGCCTGACAATGCCCAGGTCACCTCTGCTGTCTGTGGAGGACTCAGTGCCCCGCCCTCATTTATGTTCCTGAGTAATTTAAGCTGTTTGGGGGGTTGGTCCCGGTGAATTTCCCAGGCAAGGGTCACTTCAGTTCCCTTCGGCTACCAGCCCTCATGATGCTGAAACAGACACTGGTTACCGAACCTGTCAGGCGCCAGTCTTCTTAAATCAGAGGGTGGGGAGCACAGACTATGGAATCAGACACTCTGACTTCAAATACTGGCCCTCCCTCCTCCTAACTGGGACATGTCTCTCAAATGCTCTGTGCTTCAGATTTCTCTCCTGGGACGGGGGGCTAGAAAAACAGTCCCCACTCCCACAGAGATGTGTGGAGCAGTATCAACTAGGAAACACTCAACAAGTGTTAGCTCTTGATATTCATTCTCATAACCATCTTGAAAAGGCAGCATATTATCTGCAGTTTAGAAATGAGGAAAGTGATTCTCAGGGACCAAGATAATAACTGGCGTGGACCACACAAAATCCAAGGGAGAGAGCCAGAAGTCACACTCTTCCTTCCAAATGGCAGAGCTGCGTCACGTTAGCGGGGACCTCCTTAACGTTCAGGAGCACTGGGGAAGGCAAATTCCCAGCTGTACGACTTCAGACAGATTGTAGATCATCTCAGACCTCATTTATGCCAAGTGGATGATAATACTCTTGCCCAACAGTTGTTATGGTGGGTGGCTAAATGAGATAACGTAGTGGAAGTAGTAACTAGCCATTTCTTTTCAGCCTCCCTTCTTCTTATTTAAACAGAAAAAAATATAATGGAAAAGGTGGATCTCTTACCTGAGAATATACTCACGAATAATAAAAGAATCCTTTTTGGTTCATTTGGTGTCCTAGATCACCTGCATCCCCACTCTCCTTGTGTTGATGGAGCGTGGGCAGCTGATGATTCAGCATTTTCTTACCCAAACAGCCTTCGCCTTCCTGGAAGGACGTGGGGTGCGTGTGCGGCGGTAGGTGGTGCAGGGCAGTGATGAGCCTGGACTTTGGAGCCCCAGCCTGGCTCTGACAGCACCCACCATGTGTATGACCTTTTCAATCACCGAATGTCACTGGGATCCCATTTCTCATTATAAAATGTCAGTCACGTGTCCGCCGATGTCTTTGCATGGTTATTATGAAAGAACAAGGAAAGAATGAGGATGAAATAAAATCAAAATGAATAACATGCTAGGCAAACCCAAAGATTTTGATTGATGTCAGACCTGGGTTTACCACTCCTCTTAGGAACTTGGGACAGTCCCCACTTTCCTCCTCAGTTGCCTCATAGTCAAGCCTGGCCCAGATGAAGGTGGGTCCTCAAGGCCAGGACATTTGGAGATCCACACGTGCTCAGGCCACTGCCATCTGACAACCCCTCTCTCGTCCCTAGGAAAGTGCAGAGAGGAAGTGTGGGCTGCTGCTGTGGAATGGAAGCAGCATGGGAATGGAATTCACAACCACCAGGAAGAGGAGACAGGGGAGTGATACCAATTGCTGTTACTAACAAGGCACCACGGAGGGCGGGACTTGGCATCTACATGCCATGGTTCAAATCTTAGCTCCAGGACCTCAGCAACTCACATCTCTTCTCTAGACTTATATTTCCTTCTCTGTGAAACTGGAATCATCATCTCTGCACTGCCTACCAAAAGATTTGGTGTGACGATCAGGTGAGGTCATGCATGTGAAAGAGTTTTACAAACTGTGTAACAACATATAAACTGGATAGCAGGGAGTCAGGATACGCCCCATCCACACTCTCTCTGAGCCTTTCCAGTGGTTCCACCCCTGGGAAAGATAGCACACACTCCCTCTAGCTTTGACTGGGTGGTGAAGGGCAAGTTGGTTGGTGATATCAGACCGACCTGGTCGCTGGTGTTCTCAAACCATCCTATGCTCAGCTGGGGACAGTCAAGGGTGAACAAAGAGAGGAGCCTGGGCATAATGACAGCCTCATTCCCAGGATGCAGGGCATGGAGTTCTGCCCAGGGGCAGTCAAAATATTTGACAACCTGTGGGGCAGGAGGATTGGCCAATACCACGTTCAGGAGCAGGTCCTGGAGCTCCAGCAGTATCAGGCACACTCCTGTGGTTGCAGGGTGGTGGGGTCTTGGTCATAGGGGGTGGACCAAGCACATAGTGTGATGGTGGGGTGCTTATGGGGCTTGGAGAAACGGATATTAATCAACCAGTTTGCAAATCTTTTTGCATTTTCTCTTTATAACCATTTCAGTACTGCCTTAGGTGAGACTATCAGATGAGTATCAGGCTTGCTCTTCCCCAAGCATAACAAGCATTAACCTTACCTCCAAGGAGCTTGGCAAAGTGCATTGGAGCTACGTCCATCTCCTCCTCTTCCTCTTCCACTTTTCTTCTCTCCCCCTTCTTCATCCCTTTCTCCTCCTCCACCCTTCCCCCACCTCTTTCTCTTCCTCACTACTTTTAACACAGGATGTAAGAAAAACGGTATGAAAAAAATGGTTATATTCATGCACACTCAGAGCCCTGGTCAGACTTTGTCCCTCTCCCATCTAAGTCATTGTACTGAACTAATTTGATTATCTCTTTAGCCTTTCAAAAAAAAAAAAAAAGCCCCATTTATAATTCAGCCACAAGGTTAAGTAAACAATTGATTCAAATAGGAACACCACAGCCTCCCCCCCCCCACCCACAGCCTTTCTCTTAGGGCAAAACTTGAAGGTTTTCTTTCTAGAGAGGGATTTGTGGCTGCCACAGAGGCTAATGGGATGATTAGAGATGGGCTAAAGAGATGATTAATTAGGTCCTGTGTCAAGGCCAGGATGCCATAAAGAACATTCATGGAAAAAATTCAAATATATTTACCTGGAAAAAAAGTTGAATGTAAATTGTTTTTGTAACCCAAGTAGACCTGCTTGTTGTTCTTTCCAAGATGAGAGCAGCTGCTTTGAGATCTAGAAGGCTGTGTAAAGAAAGTCCAGGCAGCGTGGCCCCTGGGCCAGCCCATCCCGATCTCTGCTCTGCCACTTACGGGAGGTGTGAACTTGGACGAGTAACTTAATGTCCCTGTTCCTCAGTTTTCTCATATATAACACGTGAAAGAGGAAACAGTCCCTACCTCAGACGTGTGTGAGGATTACAGGGGATTGTACAGCGCAGCCCTCAGAGCACTGTCTGGCATAGAGCAGTTGCTCAATGCGAGTTCATTACCTTCATGTGTTCTAATTCCTTACTGTGGTAGAGACAGTGCTATGTATTCATCAAAGCCACAGTGTTTTGTTTTCTCTTGGGCACACGGCTAGACTTTAATACCCAGCCTTTTTTACAGTATGATCTATCTAGATCAATGACTAAGTTCTGCCAATGAAATGTGAATAGAGGGGATGTGACGCTTCCAGGCCGAGATGGCTTGAAAGGGGTTCTTTGTCTATATCCTTTGCAGTGCTCCAGAGACTTAGGCAACGATGTGCAAGGGGGCTGGCTCCCTGGATGGCTGCGTAGAGCAGAGCCCCTCCCTCCACCCCCATTCTGAGCAAGATAGAAACCTCTGGTGTATTTGCTACTGAGATTTGGGGCTGGTTTGCGATAGCAGTTAGTGTGCTCTGACTGATACCAAGTGAGTCTCTTTTTATTAACCTCTCAATATGTTTCTTTGTTTTAAAAATCAGGGTAATATAAAATGTGAAATTCACATGCTCTTGGCCCAGAAATCCAACTTTCGGGAATCCATCCTATAGAAGTACTACCACATGTGGGCAGTGATGTATGTGCAGAGATACTTGTTGCGATGTTGTGTGTAATAGCCTAAAGTTAGGTCCATCAATAAGACGGAAGCTGAATGATTTGTGGTGTATCCATGCTTTAGAACACCCAAAACCTTTTTCAAAAGAAATGAAATAGCATCAGGTAAGGGGAACTGTCCAGAACGTATTATTAAATGCAAAAGCAAAATGCATGACAAAAATAATATAATCTCATTTATGTTCTTTAAACAGCTATATATATGTAAATGTAGAAGTATATTAACACAACGAAAAAGCTCCAGAAAGATGTAGAACACCCGTGGTATATCTACAAAGAGGTAGTATACCAGTAGGTACTTTTGAGTTGTTACAGTAGGTACTCTTGAGACAGGGAGAATAATTTAGTTAGGTAAGATAATAAAGGGAAATCTTCATTTTTACTCCAACATGCCTATTGTTTTTTATTTTTCACAATGAAAGTCTTTTATGATAAAAGATAAAATGGTAATAAAAATGGTAAATATCTCACAGAGTTGTTGTAAAGTTAAATTGAAATGACATACATGAAAATCTGGGGCGCATGGTCATCCTTGAGAAAAACAAGTTATTTTGACATTGTTTTATTCTTCTTGAGGATTCAAACCTACAGTATTTAAAATTTTCGGTGATTTATTAGATAACTTACAGACGCTTCCCAGGCGGGTGTCTGGTTCTCCGCTGTCTTCTCTCATTCACTCCTGTGTACCCTCGTCTTAGCAGGCTTTCCTACGCCACGTGACCCTGCTTGCTGCTGCCATTGCAGTCTTGACTTGCCCACTTTATGCCTTGTAAGCACTTTCTTCTAAAGGGACAACAACTTGTCTACTCAAAGCATGGCCTCAAGTCTTCTTCCAACCTGGGCTGACTCCTCTGGTTGTTTTATTTACACATTGCTGAGGCCAATATGCCTATAGGGTAGCAACAGAGGGGGGTCTGGATACTGAGGCTCTTGGTCCTTGAGAGTTTTGAAGTTCAGAGGCTGAGTTTACATACTGACTCCGTTGTTTTATAGATCCAGTGTGCTGGGAATTCACACAGAACACAAGAGGGATAGCTTGCTGTGCTCCAAGGTGTTTAGGGCCTCATGTGGGAGACTGGTGGGCTGGGAGCTGGAGTCATTGGAGTCATCTGAAGGCTTATTTGCTCACATGTCTGGTTGTTGCTGCTGGCTGTTGGCTAGCAGCCTCAGCTGCTCTCCATGTGGGCCTCCAAACGGTCTCTCCACGTGGGCTTGATGGGGCTTTCTCACAGCATGATGGCTGGGTTCCAAGCACAAGCATTTTGAGTGAGATAACCTTCTATAGATTAGCCTCAGGAGCCATAGAGTGTCACCTTCGCTGTGTTGTGTTCATTTCATCAGTCGCGAGGTCTTGCCCAGTTTCAAGGGGAGAAGAAATAGATCGCACCTCTTGATAGGCAGTGACAAGGTTCTGGAAGAGTACGTGGGACCAGAAATGGTGCTGTAGCCATTTTTGGAATTATGAACTGCCACAGTTTATAAGCTATGAAGTTCCTGGGAAGGGATAGATCATCACACACTTGCAACTTCTGGACTGACTGCTAACTGAAGTGGTCTGGAGCTTCATGGGTTGATGGTTTGAGTTAATGAGCTGTGCTGAGGGCTGAGTATGGCCCTGGCTTTCAGGGTTTCTCCCAATTGTTTTCCTCTGGCAGGAAAGTGAAGACCTACATCAGAGAATCTTTTCACATGTTCCATACTCCAGGCTGAAAAACTTCCAAAATAAATTCTTCCCTTAAAAGTTAAGAGTTTCAACGAGACACATCTTCTGCCTTTTCATGAACATGTATTTGATATGCCAAGTCCTAATGTTTGGATCCCCAGGTCCTACCAGCTGATGGCAAGGACCCATGTCATTCCTCACAACTTCTTGTGGGGAAGAGCCCAGACTGGGGGCCTGAATAAATATTTCAAATTAGAAAAGCAGTCTTCCTTCTTGAAGGAGAGCTGCTGGCAAGGAATGCCCATCTCTGCCCATTTACACACTCAGGTCTCTGCCTAGAAACAGTCCACGTAAAGATTTTAACCTAGTGAAGGTGATTTAAAAAAAATTCTATTTTTCTCTGCCATAAGAGTAAAGGGTTCTGTCCTAGGTGTCAGTTGAGATATTTTTCTGTCTTTAGTACTCAAGCCACTAAAGATTGGGAACTAAAATTAATTTATAGTGGAATTGAATAAGACACTTCACTCTTTCTTATTCTTAAATCAGCCTCCTTTGGTTTCTCTCCAACTACACAAAAGTCAGGAAATATAAATGCAGTTGTGATTGTAGTGGCACAGCAGATCAATGGGGATTTATTGGGATGGGGAGGAGGCGCTCCCTTCTTGGGATTGCATGTTATCATAGTCAGTTCAGGCTGCTATAAGAAGGTACAATAGACTGGGTGACTTAAACAACAGAAATTTATTTCTCACAGTTCTGGAGGCTGGGAAGCCCAAGATCAAGGTGCTAACAGATCCAGTGTTTGGTGAGAGCTCTCTTTTTGGTTTGTAGACAGCTGTCTTCTCACTGTTACTCACTTCTCACTCATATAGCTAAGAGCAGAGAAAGAGAGAAGAAGCAAGTGCTCTCATGTGTGTCTCTTCCAATAAGGACACTTATCCTATTCAGGAAGGCTCCAACCTCATGAACGAATCACCTCCCAAAAGTCCCACCTCCTAACATCATCCCTTGGGGCTTAGGATTTCAACATACAGACAGTGTGGGGACACATTCAATCCATAACATATGTCTTGCCTAGAATACAGGGTTGTGGCTTCCTGTCTTCTGTCCATGGTTATTGCCATTGAGACACTCACTGTCCGGCTGAAGATCATCAGCCACCCAAAGGAATCTCTTCTCAAGACAAGGGCAGGAGTGTGAGAAGGCCTTACCTCAGAGCTTGTGCCACTTCTACGCCATTCCGTTACTCAAGCGAGTCTCATTACCAGAGTCAAGGGCCAGGGAAGTACGCTTTTTCACAGCGAGGCCGAGGCATGGATGTGGGTGTAGGAAGGGAGGGTGAAGACCAGAAGCCAGCATTTCAGTCAATCACAGTTCCCCTTCCTTCTTTTTCTTCCCCCTTATAGTTTATTCATCGAAGAACCCAAATCATTTGTCCTGTAGAATCTTCCAAGTTCTAGATTTTTCTGATTGCATTTTTGTAGTGTTATTTGACATGTTTCTGGGTTCTTTGTGTTTCCTGTAAACTGGTAGTTGGATCCAGAGGCTATATCTGAAGTGACAGATAGTGATTTGTATTTTTATCAGGAGGAAGGTAATGTCCTATGGTCTCTCTTTTTGTGTGGTTAGTGGCCATCATTGATCATTGCCTATACCTACTATTTAGTTAGGGGTTTGCAAAAGGATAATATCATTTCTCTTTCACTTATTACAGAGAAACTTTCCTCCATCAACTCTTTGTCATCTGAGCAACAGTTCCTGCAGAAAAGCAGGCTAAACATTTGATTCTTTCCTTTATCTAGTTTCCAAAGTAATGTATTGGTTTCCCCTAACAAGCTCCAAAGATGACGATGAATATTGTTTTTAGTGTCTTTATGAACTCATGGATTTTTAAAATATTTGACAGAGGTGTTTTAATCCCTTGGTATGTTATTATTCACATCAATGTTCAAACCATCCCACTTTAGTCTGCGGAAGCCTCGTTGAGTTGATTCTTGACTTTCTGGCATGACTCTCATAGTCTTTGATGGTTTCCTTGCTGTCAGGGTAACAAGCCATGCCAGGGTCATCTTGCACAGTTTCTGCCTTTGTTGCTTTTGCCATTGTTCTGAAGATTCCCAAGTAACTCATAAGAGCAGCTACATTGGGGCACTAAATTGAAGAGAGATGTCAGACTCTTCGGGATATTGCTCGTGTTAATCTATTGAGGAGCAGGCAGGGGGGATACAATGAGGAAATGGACACTGATGATGGATAGGATCATGTTTGTTGAGCAGGCTACAAGGAAAAAAGTGGGAAATACACACTGAGGAGCAACCCTGGGATTTCAGGACTCTGACATTCCTCTTTGCCCCTTTTTGGTCTGACTCCCCACATACCCTCGAACCAATGTTCTCTAGGGGCTTTGGGCCAGAACATGAAATTTGTGTAATAGCAATTAAGAAGTGTAATGGATTCATCCCAGAGCAAAGCTGTCTCTGGACAATAAAGCATACCCTTCAGGCTCTGGGGCACAGCTTCATTTTGGAGCTGTCTCCCTGGTTGTTCAGATAACTCTTTACAGACTGGCCCTTCAGTATTGGGTTATGAACAGCTGCTAGCAATTTTCCTGCACTACAGGACTGTTAATTATCCCATACACCACACTTAATTCATGCCTTGCTGGCTGAGTTGTGAGTTCACCTACTCACTGTAATTACTCCTTACCCTCATCCCTGTTTTCACCGCTCCCTTCTCTCCCGCCTTGTATTTCCAGCACCACGATACAGGGAGTTAGAGCCAATTGAACAGAAGTCTCTTAGTGCTGGCAAGTCTCTGTGGATCAGCAGATGAACCTGTGGTTCTCTGCAGCAGGCCATCTAATGATGAGACAATGAAGGCTTCAGGGAAAAATTGTCTTCTCAGTGTCATGTTGAGTTAGAAAGTGTCACAACCAGGAGGCTGACAGCCTGAGATCTAGTACCAGTTCTTCTGCATGTCATGTCTTTAATTGTGCCATTTAACTTAGTATCTGAGTCTTCAGTTTTGGTGCTTTTATTTTTACCTCTAAAATGGGATAATAGTTCTTTTTCCTGCCCATCTTGCAGGCTAAAGAGAGATAATGCATATTAATGGATTAGTAAACTGTGAAGTCCTATTAAGTATCCAAGCTGATAATTTAAACTTTATGATATATTACTATATCCTCACGGTAAATGGTAAGGAGAAGAAACTCTTTCAAGTACATGAATGATAATCTGTTATTTCTAAAGAGTTTTTCTATGTATTATCCTAGTGGGTTCTCCTAACAAATGATGAGATGGATTAGACAACTGGAATTATCCCTGTTATGGGTTGAATTGTGTCCAAAGAGATAGGCTGAAGTCCTAACCCCTAGTATCTCAGAATGAGACCTTATTTGGAAATAGGGTTGTTGTGGATGTAGTCAAGATGAGGTCATCTTGGAGTAGGGTGAACCCTTAATCCATTATGACTAGTGTCCTTTTAAGAAGAGAAGATATTTTCTTCATCCAGTCATCTGTTGATGGACACTAGGTTGATTGCATATCTTTGCTATTGTGAATAGTGCTGTGATAAACATAAGGGTACAGGTGTCTTTTTGATATAAAGATTTCTTTTCCTTTTGGTAGATACCCAGTAGTGGGATTGTTGGATTGAATGGTAGGTCTATTTTTAGTTCTTTGAGAAACTGTCATACTGCTTTCCATAGAGTTTGTACTAATTTACATTCCCACCAACAGAGTGTAAGCATTCCATTTTCTCCACATCCTCACCAACATCTGTTATTTTTTGACTTTTTAATAATAGCCATTCTGACTAGTGTAAGATAGTCTGATATCTGATATGTGATATCTCATTGTGGTTTTAATTTGCAATTATCTTAGGATTAGTGATATTGAACATTCTTTCATATGCTTCTTGGCCATTTGTATGTCTTCTTTTGAAAAATGTCTATTCATGGAGGATTGGATAAAGAAAATGTAGTATGTATGCAATGGAATACTATTCAGTCATAAAAAAGAATGAAATCATGTCATTTGCAGCAACATGGATGGAACCGGAGACCATTATCTTACGTAAAATAACTCAGAAACAGAAAGTTAAATACCACATGTTCTCTCTTACAAGTAGAAGGTAAATGATGTGTACGCATGGACATAGAGTATGGAACAATAGACATTGGAGACGCGGAAGGGTGGGAGGGTGGGAGGAGATGAGGGATGAGCAATTACTTACTAGGTACAACGTACATTATATGGGTAATTATTACACTAAAAGCCCAGACTTTACTACTATGAGATATATCCATGTAACAAAACTGCACATGTATTTCTTAAATTTATACAAAAGAAATGTTTAATGGAATTAAAAAAAAAAGCCAGAAATGTTGTTGGCTTCTAAGCCCCACTCAACAAGTTAGAAGCTAACCTAACCTTGAGAACAACATCTCTTCACTGGGTTCATTAAACGATTTTCTCTACTTAAAAAAGAAGGAGGAGGAGGAGGAGAAGGAGAAGAGGAAGAAGAAAAAGAAAAGACAGAGACACAGGAGAATGCCATGTGATGATGGGGCAGAGACTGGAGTGACAAGCTACAAGCCCAGAAGCATCAAGGGCTGACAGCCAACACTAAAACCAGGAAGAGGCAAGGAAGGATTCTTCCCTACAGATTTCAGAGGGAGCATGACCCCTTGATGCTTCTATATTGGACTTCTACCCTCCCAAAGTGTGAGAGAA
>CAUYPO010027163.1:0-16717 GCA_963574435.1 Cheirogaleus major
GGGTGTGGTTATGCTTGAGGCTCTGCCTCGAGGGGGGAGGGGGGCGTGGGGAATATACATAACCGTAATATTTGTACCCCCATAATATGCTGAAATAAAAAATAAATAAATAAATAAAAATGTAAAAATAAATAAATAAATAAAAATAAAACATTAAAAAAAATCACAGGGAACTTTTCAAACAATCGTTAATAACTGAAGAAACCACAGATTTCAACTTTGGAAGACTACACGATTGTTTGGTCATTTGTGAAAACAATGAGGCTGAGCCTCGGTTGGTGATTGATGGTGGTCACCTCTGGCCTCCATGCCCAGGCACTTAGAAAACTGTCCCCATGGGCTTAGAGTAGACAAACTTAGAGCGCAGAACCACACTGGCACATGGACAGAGTAGCTCAGGAAGGAGAGTTGGAATCAAGCTCGATCTCTCCCCTCTTTCCCCTTGACAGCAGCATTCCCAGCCACTGTGTGTAACCTCAGTCCTCAGAAAGAGAAAATACATAGGGCTTCTTGGAGGAAGTGGATTTTGAAGAGGCACATGGAGGTGAGATAAGCAGGGGACCTCTTAGTGTAGACTGAGGGACAAGAAAGTGACGAAGGGGGAGAGGGCCAGCACCCAGCAGGCAGTGGGGAGGCCGGCGGGGGCTCCTTGGAAGGCCCGACTCGAGTTCCTTCTGCTCATTCCTATTTCTGCAGGTAAGAGCTTTGCCTCCAAGCTGTGCAGCCCTTATTCCAGGTAGGCCATGGAGGAGCCAGTCCATGGCAGGGAGCGGCCTTCTAATATGTCTGTCCCAATGCCTAACACTGAGTACGTCAGTGAGGAGGCACCTAAGCTGGGCTGAGCTGCCCCGCGCTGACGGCGGCCTGGGTGAGCAGTGTGAAGGATGAAATTACGAGATACTTAGGCAGGAGCGTCCCTAGGACTCTGATGATGGAATGGATGAGAAAAAGGGTGAGTCGAGAGGGTCCCAGGGCTGACACCCTGAGAGATGAGGAAGGTGTCGATGCTGTTTACTACACGGTGGGAACCCCAGGAGTGCTGCTGAGGAACCCTAACAATTGGTCGGGTCTAAGCACTGATATGCACCTTTCACATCTTGAGCCAGTCCCTGCCTGGCTCCTTCCTGGCTGAGAGCCAAGGTCTCCCCTTCCTTTGCCTTCACTGTATTCTCTCTATCCTGTCTATATATACCTTTCCTCAGTTTTATGAAGGATCTGGAGTTTTCAGAACCAAATACTGAGGTGCAAATCAGAACTATGGGAGGAGCACAAGACTGAACGTCAGGAAAGCACTGACTCTGGGCCTCCATTTACTCATCTTCCAAAAGGGCAGTTGGACTAAGGGATCTCTAAGGCACCTTCTAGTGTGATTCTTGGGTCACAGCATGTTGCAGCAAATGGAACATGATCTGTAAAATCAGAGGCTTGATTTGACCGTTCACTGTGATGGGACCATGAAGTTGCCTGGCTTCTGTGAGCCTCAGCGCGTCAGGATGGCAAACAGGGGAAAGAATCTAACCTAATAGGGTAATGATTAAGTTTAAGTAGAAATTGTAATAGTCATGATGGACTAAGTTATTAATCTCAGTAGATTAAAATAAAGGTTTATTTCTCCATGGATTAAAATAACTTATGCTGCGTGCCTACACTGGGTTTTGCTTCAAGTCTTTTTCACTCGGGGCCCTGGGCTGATGTCACCCTCATCATTAAGAACAATTACTGATCACCAGCCCCATGAAAGGTGACAAATTGCTTCACAGTTCTTCAAAGCTTCTGCCCAGAAGTGACACATGTTTCACTGTTGCTCAAAATTCATTGGGCAAGGCAAGTTACATGGCCACCCCTAAAAAAGTGGGCAGAAAAATGCTATAGTTTCATGTGGCTAGAAGAAGGAGACCCAGAAATGTTTTATGCGCTGTTCTAGTGACTGCCACTGGAGCAGATATGAAAATGCAGGCACACATCCCGAGAACACGGGGCATGGAAGTTGGTCTTATCATCCACCCAACCCATTGGCAGAGGTGAAGAGCTATATGGGACTCTGATTCCAGAATCCATAGGTTTTTATCCCAACTTTACAATAAATTGCAAGTTACTAGACTTCTCGCTGCCTCGATTTCCACTTGTAAAACGCGAATAATGGCACCCCCGCACAAGATTGTTGTGAGAGCTTGGAAGAGTGTCTCAAAAGTTGCAAGTGCCCAGTGGAGTGTCGGCTGTTATGTGACGTGTCTGTAAGCCTCCTCCTTGGGAAAACGGGAAGCTCCTTGAGGAGCCAGATTTTCTCATAAACCCTATGGTGCTGAGAGCAGGGCTGGACATAAGAAAACAGTCTTTCCTGAAGACCGCGATCTCAGATGTCCTGTCAGGGAGCTCCTTTCTGAGGAAGTGATATTAGTACAGAAAATTGAGTGTGGGGCAGGGGCTGTCATAGGAAATTTGGCCAAAGCAGGAAGAAGAAACAGCAAATACAAAGATACTGAAGCTGAAATGAGCTTGACTTATTCATGGCATGGAAGAAAATAGAGTGATTGCTGGGAGCTATCGTCATTTTTGTTTGTTTGTTTACTTTTATTTCAGAATATTATGGGCTACAAACGTTTTGGTTACATAAATTGCTTTTGTACCATTTGACTCAAAGTTATAAGTGTGGCCATCCCCCCAGATAGTGTGCATTATACCCATTAGGTATGAATTACCCATCCCCTCCACCCTCCTCCCATCTGCTTGATTTCCAATGAATGTTATTTCCGTATGTGTTTAGCCAATGGGGAAACAGAAACTCCGTGAGGCTAAGAGACGCATTTTCATCCTCACCCACAAAGTGTGAATGTGTGGAGGCCCTGCCAGCAATGTACACTCATTTTCTCTATCTTTCCCTCTCCCTTCTGAGTCAGCTATGGCTGCTATAACAACCTGGGTATTTTATAAACAACAGAAATTTATTTCTCGCAGTCAGTTCTAGAGGCTGGAAGTCCAAGATTAGCGTGCTAAGCATGGTTGGTTCTGATGTGGGCTTTCTTCTGGGTTGCAGACTGCTAACTTCTTTTTGTACCCTTGCATGGCAGAAACAGGGTGGTAGAGCTCTGTGGGGTCTCTTTGGTAAGGTCACAAATCCCATTCACAAAGGTTCTTCCACTATGACCTAATTGCCTCCCAAAAGCCCCACCTCTTAAACACAATCACATTGAGGGTTAGGATTTCAATATACAAATTTGAGGGGGATACAAGCATTCAGTCCATAATACCTTTCTCTCCTCCTCTCTCTAAAATTTCCTAACAATACCTGGTTTTATATGTATTGTTTTGCCAATTTTCTAGGGAAAATGATACCTTGTTTTTCTTTATATTCATTTTAGTGTAAGGAAGAATGATCATATGATCATATGTTCATGTTTATTGGCTATAATTTCCTCTGTAAATTACATGTTTATTTTCCTTGTCCAATTCTTTGTTGATATATTGCATATTGAGCTTTTTCTTATGACTTTGAAATCAGCTAGCATAGTGGGGATTTTAGCCTTTTATCCATCACATGAATTATTTCTCCCAGTTTTAAAATTTATCTTTCATCTTTGTTTATCATAGTTTTCCCTTTACAGAAAAGCGTCTGCCTTTCTTATCTTAATATTATAAAAATATTTGCCCACATTTTTGTTCAATATTTATGTACTTGTGTTATTTACATATAAATCTTTGATCTATCTGAAATTTATTTTGATTTAAAAAGTAATATAAAGATTTAGCTTTATTTTTTCCCCGAAGTGTTATATAACTACCCCAGCTCTTTCTATTTTTATAGTATAATGCCATTTATTTAAAATATGTGAATATGTAAAACAATATATATCACTTAGAGATAAGTACAAATGTATCATAAGTATTAAAAAATGCCTGGGAATAGTAAATACCAAACTCAGTGACTCCCCCTGGAGGTGGTAGGGAAGGGAGAAGTCGGGATCAGAAATGAGGGACATGGGCCTGGTGCGGTGACTCACGCCTGTAATCCTAGCACTCTGGGAGGACGAGGTGGGCGGATCGTTTGAGCTCAGGAGTTCGAAACCAGCCTGAGCAAGAGCGAGACCCCATCTCTACTAAAAATAGAAAGAAATTAATTGGCCAACTAAAATATAGAAAAAATTAGCCGGGCGCATGGTGGCGCATGCCTGTAGTCCCAGCTACTTGGGAGGCTGAGGCAGAAGGATCACCTGAGCCCAGGAGTTTGAGGTTGCTGTGAGCGAGGCTGACACCATGGCACTCTAGCCCGGGCAACAGAGTGAGACTCTGTATAAAAAAAAAAAAAAAAAGAACTGAGGGCCTAAGAATAATTCTCCCTGACTGTTGACTCTGCCCTCTGGGTCATCCTTTTTCATGAATGGTAGGATGTTTACAGCTGAGTAATTTTCTCAGCCTGTTTTTGTTTGTATTAATTTGAGAGTCCAAAAGCCTCTTCATTTTAGAATGTTTCTGTACCTTTCTGTCCAGCCTGATGGTATTTCTGCTAATATAATTCTCTTAAAATTTTTGTGTGTCGTCTTTGAATCTACTCACGGTTCACTGCATTAGACAAAAATCACACAAATCATTTTGAGATAAGCTTTTTTTTTTTTATTAACCTTAGGCTTCTGCTGAAAGTGCTAAGAAGTTTAACTTCTATGGAAGCCCTATTGTTTGAACAATTGAAGATTCCTTAATAAAGAATTTTGTTTTATTTTTAGACCCAGGTCCATAGATTTTTCTGTGAAGGTCCAGATAGCAAATATGTTAGACTTTGCAGGCCAGACAGTCTCTGCTGTGATGACTCCACTCTACCTTTATAGCAGAAAAGCAGCCATAGACAATATAGCAATAGAGCAAGGCTGTGTTCTGATAAAACTGTTCATGAATGCTGATATTTTATGTGTACATATAATTTTAGCATGTCATGAAATCATTTTTGTTTTCCCCCCAATCATTTCAAAATGTAAAAAAAGAGTCTTAACTTGCAGTTCAGACATAAATAGGCAGCAGCCTAGACTTGGCCCATGGGCTATAGTTTGCCAACTCCTGCTTTAGACCAAGTTTTTCTGAGAGTGTCGTAGATTTGATTTTTGCTTAGAAGCCATTTCTTGAATTTCATGTCATGTCCCTTCTGGTGATTAGGAATCTTTAAAACCATGAAGTCTTACCACCTTTTTTTAAAAAAAAAATTCCTTCCTTTGGTTCATTCTCTTCTCACATTTTACTATAAGCAGTAAAAAGAAACCAGACATTACATTCAACACTTTCCTGAACATCTTAGCTAGATCACCAAGTTAATTAAGTACATTTTCTATTTTCCATGTGAGTATGGATGACAGTGTTGCTAGACATTTTGCCACTGCATATCAAAGATCGCCTTTCCTACAGTTTCTGATAGCATTTACCTTACTTTTCTGTTATTCCTTACCTGCAACATCCTCAAAGGCCATGTGCTTTCTAACAGTTTTTTCAAGGCCCTTCTGGCTTTTGCTATGACCCTAGTCTCTAAAGTCACATACCACTACATCTGCCTTATTCTGTTCATTAAAAGAGCTCATTAAGTCCAGTCCATGCTGAAGGGATGGGGCAATTAACTTCCACCTCTTGAAAGAAGAAGTATCAAAGAGTTTTTGGACAAATTTTTAAAGCCACCACTTGGTAATTCAGTGACAATCACTTGGGACTGTCTACCATTGTTTATAGAGCTTAGTTTCATAAGGAGCATATCTACCAGAAAACCTGGCTATGTTGGTTTATTTAATGAAGTATTAAAAGTTTCTCTCTTTGAGATGATCTCCACCATTAAGATGGTTATTTAGGATATCCTGTTCTCTTTTTATTTTACGTAATACATTATAAACTGTAGCTTGATCTTAGTGGAAAAGGGATTTTAAGCTGGATTTGGTGGCTGAAGCCTATAATCCCAACTACTCAGGAGACTGAGGTGAGAGATTGAGGCCAGGGGTTCAAGCCTGGTTTGGGCAACATAGCAAGACCCCATCTCTGAAAACAATTTTAAGAATTAGATAAGTGTAGTGACATGCACCTGTAGTCCCAGCTACTCTGGAGGCTGAGGTGGGAGGATCACTTGAGCCCAGGAGTTCAAAGCTGCAGTGAACTATGATCACACCACTACACTCCAGCAGCCTGGGCAACAGAGCGGCTATTTTCAGAGAGTGAGACCCCTCCAAAAAAAACCAAAAAAACAGGAAAAGGATTTTAATCTTTTATTACTTAAAAGCTAAAAACTCAATATTGGAAACTACCATGTAACCTTTTGTCTAAGAACAGATTTATGGTAACATAAAAATTTTGTTTCAAAAGAGACTATACTTAGCACATTTATAATTCATTTCTAAAACTGAATTATAATTTAGTTTATAAAAGGAATAATAATTTCAGTTTATAAGAGGAATGATAATTGCTCTTATACATCAGTATAAAAGCAGTAATGATAATTCCTCTTATACATCAGTTTGGTAAAATTCACAGAACTTTAGAACTTAAAATGATCTTAGGAGTGATCTGGTTCAACATGTTCATTTTGGATATGAGGAAACTGAGGCCCATTTATACTAAGTGATTACTTTTATAGCTAATAGTTTAGGTATAATTTTTGAAATGTAGTTCAAAGGATAAGAGATAGGAGAATATGATTCCTGTTTAATGTTTGTAGCTGATTGAGATTTGTGTTTAAAAAAGCTATTGGTCAAGATTTTGCTTTTATTAGTAGAGTTTTATATGTGGAACGTCTTGGTTGTTGAAAGGATAGAATTAAAATCATTTAAGGTTTTTTTTTCTTTCCTGATTTCTGGAAATGTTCCCTGACTTGTTTCTTTGTGATGTACATGTCTATACATGTCATGGCAGTAAAGCAAAACGAAAGAAGAAAAGGGAGGAAGCTGAGAAAGTACCTGAGGTGTCTAAAGAAATATATTATAACATTGCTACGGATTTGAAAGAAATATTCCAGACAGCAAAAGATACCAGTGAAAAGGAAGAAGACACACCGTGGAATGAGGACTGTGGTGAAGAGAAACCTGAAGAAATCCAGGACCCTGCAACTCTGACGAGTGAGGCTGAGCAGCCCACCAGGTTCACGTTCTCCTTTTTTGGTTCAGACACTAAAGACATAAAGGAAGGTACTTTTCTTTTTTCCTCCACTTTTTCATTTTAGACAGTTTCAATTTAATTGAGTCTGCATTAAGTGTAATAGATTTAACATTAGCTGAATAAAGTATTCTTTCTTCTGCGTAGAAAAACAATTTGAGATTCAGTGTTACATAACCATAGACGCGATGTGCCTGAAGCTGTGAAAGAAACTAATTTTGCATTTACGGGAGCAAACTTCTAGCTAGCTGCCATATGAAGGGAAGACAGAGAATAATGTACAGCATCCCTTCTTCTAAGTAAAAACAGTTGTGAAAAAGTATAGTAAGTCATATTTTTAAATAGTTGCATATCTTAAATGCAGTTAGAGATGCCATGACTTATGGAATACTAGTGCTATATATGATAGGAAAAAAGAAGAAATAAGTAATCTTCTTGGCTTTATACAAATATGCCATGTCATCGTATATGCGAGTTATTTCAAAGTTTATCCCTGGAGATTTGCCATAACCTAGGGAAAAGTATGAGCACCAGTACCTATTAATACAATTTTGCATTCTATTTCAGGGGGTTTACCTCTGAAGGTCAACACCTGTTCCCGAGGAAGCTGTTCTTCATGCAGCTTTCTGGGAGTTCACTATAAAAAGCAGGATATACCCATTCAGAAGAACATACACACCTAACTACAGTGATCCTACTTTAAAGATGAGCAGTTAAAATAGCACATGTGTGTAGCAGATAAATATTAAATACCTGTTCTGTGGTACTCTAAAAGGAAGTATAACAATCTAGTAGTTTTTCAAAAATTGTTGCAAATAAGACACAATGTATCATGTGCTCTGCTTACTTAATTTTCTTATCTATGTAAAACTATTCAGTAGAGTTGGCATGATGTGGATATTAACTATAATTCTTCTGATTTTGAGGGCCAAGTGTGAGAAACTGACCTTGAAATGAGTCCTAATGACAGCAGCAACCTGAAAGACGTTTTATGAGTACTTAGGAAATTTTGGAGACTTGTGAGGTGATTGTCTAGGTCTTATAGCAGTAGCTTTTTCAGCAGTTCTAGAAAGAGGTTTTGGGAATTGAAAATGTAAACGTATCTTCCTTTTCTCTCATTTGTAAATAAGCAAATAAGACACAACAAATACAACATATCATGTGCTTTGCTTACTTCATTTTCTTGTCTGTGTAAACTGTTCAGTAGAGAGGGAAATCTGCTTTCACTGTATCATGTTATATTTTAGGCTTCTTAAGCAAGCACACAGATGCCGTGCTTATTTTATCTGTTCTTTTTTAAATCATATTGTTCATTTATAAATTTAAAAACATTTAGTTTTTATACCTTTTTATAATATTACTATAGTCCTTATCAGATCATTCTAGCAATGGCAAAATTATGATAGTAGCTTCTCTCAATTTTTTCAAAATAGATACTACCTATTTTAAACTAATGGTTAATTATGTTAGAAATTTAGAGATATGTGTGCATAGTAAAAGTAATCAAATGAGTGTGTTCAGATATAATTTGCTGTTCAATTACAATCCCATCAACTTGTGTCATTATAATGGTATAGAGATCTATAGAGTTGAGACAGTGAAACCTGGGAAGATTACCTGGCAAGAAGACCCTCGTTTTCAAGATAGCAGTTCAGAAGAGGAAGATATTACTGAAGAAATAGATCACAGAAAGCCTATCCCGGAGTAAGCAGTTTGTTTCTTCGCAGGTTCATATTTGTAAAATCTGAGTTAGACATGCTTTAGAAGTGTTTTAGAAGTGTTTAAGCTTCACTTCACAAAACAATTTTCTTTTCTTAGCTCCTTTAGAGAGTTCTCTAGCCTTTTTATCATAGGGAGCTGGTTTACTTTTCCTTGAGATTTGGGTAGCACTGGGTGGAAGATAGGATGTGCATAGGGAAGGAAGCCTGACAGTGAAGTCGCTAGACTGGAAACAGGATGCTGCAGATAGTGGGGTGCCTTCCCATGGGGAACAGTGGCAAATGGAGTAGCAATTGTGAGAGTGAGAGTATAAACAACCAGTGTAGGGAAGATAGTTTGTACTTAAACAAGTCTTCACTGTCAAAGCTTCAGATAGAAAAATGTTGAATGGAGAGAAGGTAGGGTCATTTTTAACTCAAGGCAAGATAAGCAAAACACAAGGCAGATATATTTCAAGAATAGTTTATTTTTAATGTAAATATTTCTTCTTAAATATTGAAATTAAAGTACCCAATATCTGTCTATTTCTCTCTCCCCCTTCGACCCCCTTTCCCTCTTGTTTCAGAGAAGCATCAGTACCTGAGAAAGAGATCACTAGATTTTTCTTTTTCTCTAAGAATGATGAAAGACTTCATGGTAAGTCCATTTTTTCATAAAATTATAATAGAACAGGTAATAGTACAGCTCTTATCATTGTACATTCTGATATAGTAACTCACATTCAGAACTTCTGACTCTTTGTAGTATCATGTGGTTTAGCCCCCTCTGTTGAGACTGATGCATGTTAACTTAAAAAGCTCTCAAGGGTTGAAAGCTCCCTACTCACCATGGTCCTTGCTTATTCCTTATCACCAACAAGGGCTTATTTTATTCCAGGGACTTTCTTAGATGTTAGACATACAAAAACCCTAAGTTTTAAATATTGTAAAAGTCCACATGAAAACTCTGAGGCTGTTGTTGAACTCTTTTTTTTTCTTTTTTTGAGACAGGGTCTTGCTCTATTTCCTGGGCGAGAGTGCAGTGGTATCATTATAGCTCACAGCAACCTCACACTCCTGGCCTTAAGTGACCTTCCTGCCTCAGCCTCCCAAGTAGGTGGGACTACAAGCTCGTACCACCACACCCATCTAATTTTTTCTGTTTTTTATAGAGATGGAGCCTCGCTCTTGCTCAGGTTGGTCTCGAACTCTGGCCTCAAGCAATCCTCCCACTTAGGCTCCCAAAAGGTTATCAAAGTGTTAGGATTACAGGAGTGAGCCACTGTGCCCACCCTTTTTTTTTTTTTTATCATAGCTCACTATAGGCTGGAACTCCTGGACTCAAATCATCCTCCTGCCTCAGCCTCCCAAGGATCTGGGACTATATAGGCTCACACTACCACACCCAGCATTTTTTTTTTTTTTTTTTTTTTAGAGACGGGGTCTTGCTATGTTGCCTGGGTCTGGAACTCCTAGCCTCAAGTGATCCTCCTACCTCGACCTCCCAAAGTGCTAGAATTACAGGCATGAGCCACCACACCCAGCTAAACTCATTTCTTAAAGCCTAGCGTGAACAGTAACAAAGTTCCATAATAATAAATGATAAACAATAAAATCCTAGCAATACTACATGTTTCATTTTGCAAAATAACACTTATTTTTGAAAATTGGTAGAAATTGAACACAAAATGGTCTTAACTAGAATTGGATAATGCCAATGCTACAATATAGCCCATTTTAATAGTAGTTTGCTGCCTCATCTTTCTTGTTTTGCTCTAGTAGGTTCTGACTTATTCTGGAGAGGAGTGGGAGATAATATTAGCAAGAATTCTTGGGAGGCCAGAACAAACAGCCTGCGTATGGTGAGTAATTGTTTCTTCATATTGATTCTTTCCTAAAATAGATATGGTATCATCTTTGTGTTGATATTTCCCTGGTGTAAGAATAAAAGAAATAAGCTATGAAAATTTAGACAGAAAGGATGACAGCTGAGAACATGATTTTAACTCTCAGAATTACAGTGCTGGAAGGGAACTTAGAGGTTGTTTGATTTAAGCCATGAATGGTGCAGGTGAGGAAATTGCAGACTAGCTGGAATGAGTGCCTGGTCCTAGAGTCAGGCTCATTAAGTAACAGGAAATCATGAGATTTTTAAAGACTGAATTGTAGTTCCCAGTATAAACAATGCCAAAAGTTTGAATATTCCCTGTTCATTTCAAATAAGCATTTCCAAAATGGGTTTCCACATTCCTGACAATGAGAACAACCTAAATTTTACTTTATACTTACTGAACAACTTGAAAACTATTTGTATTTATTGTTAACAAAAGCTTTCAATTTTATGATTTTCTAGGATTGTCGGAAGAAACACAAAGATGCCAAAAGAAAAATGAAACCAAAGTAATAAATGTCACCATTGTTGTTGATCCTGAATGTAAAGAAGGCTCATGTAAGGAAAGTGACCCAGAAAATAGTTTTAGCTGACAAAGAAGAAATTTCAGAGTAAAGGAATAGTCAAAATCTGGCTGATGGAATATACTCTGGTTGCCATCATTTTCTGTGGAATTCCTCTGTATTTCTTCCTAAGTAATTACTTCAAAAAATTAAACTGAACTTTTTAAAAATGAAGCACCAAGACAGTCCCCCAGAATACTTCTTATATATAATCTCTTTGCCCTCCATCCTCAATAACTAATGAACAACTTCTGATACAAGGATTGCATGAAGCCTTTTTTAATAAATTGGTCAAAGCATTTATGTTTTCCAAGTTAGGCTTCATGTAAATTATAAGCTAGTTGGAATATTTATTTCTAATTTTGTCAAATATATCTTACCTCCATTCTGTAATTGTATAAAAAGATGAATTACAAGTCAATATTGAGTTCTGTACTTGGTCCTGATGAATAGCTAACTGAAATGCAGGGCATTTCAGACCAATATCACATGAGAGTTCTGCGAGGACCAGGAAAAGAAGCCAAATAACAGAGTTTTCCTGTCCTTGGCCTCTAGGAATTAAGGAGCAACATAATGGAGGCAGGTCCAGGAATCCCAAAATTCTAGTTAGACTGGAGGTTTTTGAAAAATACCAAGTATCTAAAAGATAGGTAGTCACAATTAGGAGTCAGGACCCTGAGTCCAAATGGAAAACAGATTTAATATTTCATTAAATAAACCAACCTTGCTAGGACTCAAGACAGATGTGTCTCCTATCAAAATGGGCTCTAATTGAAGTAGTGTTACATCGACAGTTCCGGGGACTATCATTGAACCATGATAAATCTAAAATTACCTTAGTATTTATTGATTTACATCTTGCTTGAATATAAACTCTGAGTGTTGGGGTTGCATCTGGTTTGTTAACCTTCATGTCCCCACTGCCTAGAACTCTGCCTAGCACACAGTGAGTGCTCTATATGTTTTTTTTAAAATAAATAGAGTCCAAGGAACTGAGTAGCTTAAAGAGTTATTCTGATTCCTGTGTTTCTAAGACTTTAGACTTCAATGAGAATGGAAACAACTACTCAGCAGGATAAATAATTCAAATACTCCACCTTCTCTTAATGTAGATCACATTTATACCTTTTTAACTATTGCTGCATAGTAAACCATCCCTATAACAATCATTTATTTTGCAATTTGGTCAGGACTCACTCGGGACTGCTCAACTCTGCTCCATGTGGTGTCATTGGGGTAGTTAGTTCTGGGAGAGCTAAAGAATCTACTTCTAAGGTGGCCTGCTCACTCAGTGCTTGTCCATCAGCTTCCTTAAAGCATGACAGCTTGGTTCTAGGGGCACATGTTCCCAGAGGCAGAAAGTAAATGCTGCCAGTCTATTAAGGCCTGGACCAGAAACAGTCTCAGAATCACTTCTGTATTCTACAGGTCAAAACAGACACAGAACCCACTCAAACTCAAAGGGAGGGGACACAGAACCTCACTTCTCAGTGAGAGGAGTGTCAGAGAATTTGTAGCCATAATTTAAGTCAAGTCTGGCATACACTCCATCTCCAAAGTAGACAAATAAGTGGCCTTGCCCACCCCAATTCCTGCTACCTAGATAAAACCATGTTCGACAATTGTATGTTTCCTCTGATACTTATCTCCATATTTATACCTAAGATACTTATGCTCTGATTTCTTGGTTTCTCAGTTTCAGATATAACCTATTCTCTTCCTTCTGTGAAAAATGATGATTTACCTCTTTAATCCAAGTAATACATTTTGACCATAGTTAACTTTTTGCTGAAATTTTAAATAATCAGACTTGTCAGTCTACCTACCTCACCTGTACCTTTTTTCCCTAGACACATTTGTCCAGGAACCCTCTGTCCTGCTCTAATCTGGGCTCTCTGGACAGATGATAGACATGAACTGAACAGCCACATGTGGTGACTCACACCTGTAGTTCTAGCTACTCGGGAAGCTGAGGCAGGAAGATTGCTTGAGCCCAGAAGTTCAAGGCTTCAGTGAACTATGATGATGCCACTGCACTCCAGCCTGAGCAACAAAGCAAGACCCTGTCTCTAAAGGATACCAAAAAAAAAGGAAGAAAGAAACTGAACAAAGTGGCAACTTGAGAAATAGTAAAGTTATAGAAGCATTAAGAGTTACCACTTTGATGGAGAACATTTAGGGCCTAGACCATAAATAATGTTGAATACATGCTAAACAAACTATCGACACATTCTTTTTTTTTTTTTTTTGGCGACAGAGTCTCACTCTGTTGCCTGGGCTAGAGTGCCACAGAGTCAGCCCAACTCACAGCAACCTCAAACTCCTGGGCTCAAGTGATCCTCCTGCCTCAGCCTCCCAGGTAGCTGGAACTATAAACACACCACTATGCCTGGCTAATTTTTTCTATTTTTAGCTGTTTGGCTAATTTCTTTCTATTTATAGTAGAGACGGTCTCGCTCTTGTTCAGGCTGGTCTCCAACTCCTGAAATCAAATGATCCTGCCCCGCCTTGGCCTCCCAGAGTGCAGGATTACAGGCATGAGTCACCACACCCGGCCTATCAGCACATTCTTAAACTAAGGAAATGCTTTCTATCTGTTCTAGGCCAGATCAATTGTTTTCTGTCCTTCTAAAGGATAAAATAGGCAGTTACAGAACTATTCTCAATTTGTCAAGGCCTAAAATTTCCTTCAGAGGCTCTGGTGCCAAAGCCTGAGGTCTACTGCCCTTTGCATGGCTCCAGACTTCCTTTTATTATTCACCTTATCTGGAAAGTACCAGGCAGACATATAGCAATGATAGTAAGTAAATATGCAGGCTGGGTGCTATGGGTCACACTTGTAATCCCAGCACTGTGAGAGGCCAAGGCAGGAAGATCACTTGAGGCCAAGAGTTCCATACCAGCCTGGGCAACATAGCCAAGACCCCATCTCTAAAATAAATTTAAAAATTTAAAAATGAATTGGGTGTGTTGGCCTGTGCCTATAGTCCTAGCTACTTGGGAGGCTGAGTAATGAGGATTGTTTGAGCCCAGGAGTTCAGGGTTAAAGTGGAGCTATGATTGCATCACTGCATTCCAGCCTGGGCAACAGAGACCCTGTCTCTAAAAAAAATAAAATAAAATTTTTAAAAAATTGTTTTTCATTACAGGAAACATTTTAAACAAAATACAATAAAAATTTGAAACTGGGTTGACAGGTCCGCTCTTCCCTTTTGTTATATCACTCCATATGGCCATTTACTACAGGAGCAGTCTTGGGATTGGCTGCTCACGGCCCCACAGTGTAATTCAGTAAGCTGCTGCTCAGAAAGTTTCTGTTTGGTGATACAAATTTTAGGTATCATTGACACGTGGTGAAATGAACAGATCCTAAGTGTCCAGGTAGATAAACACTGACAAACATAAGATGAAGAATATGGGCTGCGCCGCTTCCCAGGCCCCCGGGGCGCCGCTTCTCAGTCCGCCACCACCCACCCAGATATCACCCATCGCGATTTAAGACTCAGTCTGCCGCAGGGTATCAGATCCCAGCGGCAGAGAAACCCAGCCCCACCTCCTGGTCAGCGCTGCAGGTTATTGGTTTCCAGCACGCATGCGCCTCACCCTCAGGGCTGGTGGGCGTGGCCAGGAACCCGTGAAGCCAATCGGCGCCTGGCTTGTTTGCGTGTGTCAGGTGGCGCTCTCTGATTGGCTGATGCAGAGCGGGCCCTTCCCTTTTGCTCCGCACTGTCAGGTGGTTGCATCACCTTGGCACGCCGGTCTGCAGCTTAGACGCCGGCTTTCCCCTGTGCTTGCTGGTTCGCGGGGCTTCCTAGGTACGTCGGGCCTCTCAGGTACGCCTTTTCCTGACTGCCGGGTCCTGCCCGCGGGCTCCTTCAGGTGCGCCGCGTCCTGCTGGCAGAGGCGAGAGTCGGCGCACGCGTTACAACCCTGAGACAGTAGCGCACGATTTAATATTTAAAAATATTTTAAAACGTGTTTCTTCAGGTCTTGCCATGCATTAGTTGCGTGTATATTCCAAGGAGAACAATTGGGAGGCGGTCTAAGGTGGCGCTACAGAATTCAGAACTGGGTATGAATTTTGGCCCTACTCCTTGGACCGAGGACTACAATCCTCGGAAGTTCTTCTGATGCACACTGGGAACAGGGTAGTTCTTGAACCGTTGTATGTTTGTGAGAATTCAGGATGATAGAGCACGCTGGAGAAGTTCAGAAGGTGGGCGAAATTACTGCGAAGTCTAGGTATTCATAAGAACAAATCAAGGCATGATGGTTCCCAGTGCCAGGCTTCCCCTTCCTGTGCCCGGCTCTCGTGAACTGGCATTAATTGCTGGGGACCTCGGGTCAGAAGGGTGTAAGCGTGGCGTTCCGGTCCTGAGCTCACTGGGAGACTGATAATGCAGGAACCAAGCATAGGCCTTGCTAGCAGCACAGGAGGGAGACAGCTTTTCGTGGGATTTGGAGGTGAGACAAGGAGGCGGCTTGTCAGGAGTTGCCATTGGGCTTTGGGCCTTGAAGATGAGTAGGAATTGGGGGTAAGAGGAAGAGAGGCCAGGGGACTATACGTACAGTACTGCAGGCTTTGAAAGTACTGCTGTTGGTTCAGGAGATGAGAAGTCGCTGTCACTGCAGCTTAGGATATATGTGAAGAATAAATGGGAGATGGCTCTTAGTTTCCAGCCTTATGAGTTTATAGTTGCCTTTTTGAATGAGGTTGTGTTTGAAATGAGTAAAAACCTTTTGAAAATGATATATTACACATAATATGAATCAGTGTAACTGTGACTTTTTTCTTTTTCAGTAGATATAGGTAATTTTTTATATGTACCAGTTAATTACTTTTAATGACTGCATGATACTCATTTTATTGAAATACCATAATTTACTTTAGTCAACATGGATATTTAAATTATTTTTGGTTATTTGCCTGTAGAAACAATGCTTCAGTGAATATCTTAGTATACATATTTTGCACATTTGCGTGAGTATGTCTTGGAGTATATGTTAATAGGATATGACTAAATTGAGGAAAGGCTTGAGATGTACCCACCCTGAGGTTAAATTTGATTTCAAATAACAGTCTATGAAGACCTGGAAATGAAAAGGAGAACAGAGAAATAGACTTAGAGGTAGGATCCACGTGTCTTGATGGTTAATTGGATATGTATATTATCTGAGTAATATCAAGGATGACTCAGAAACGTCATGCTTAGGTATTAGGAAGAATATTGGAACCACTAATACATTAGAGTTAAAAGGGGAAGCAGACCGGGCGTGGTGGCTCACGCCTGTAATCTTAGCATTCTGGGAGGCCAAGGCGGGAGGATCGCTCAAGGTCAGGAGTTCAAGACCAGCCTGAGCAAGAGTGAGACCCTGTCTCTACTATAAACAGAAAGAAATTCATTGGCCAACTAAAAATATATAGAAAAAATCAGCCGGGCATGGTGGCACATGCC
>CAUYPO010027165.1:0-31254 GCA_963574435.1 Cheirogaleus major
TTAAAACTATGGTGCTCAAATGGTGGTAGTGTTCACCAGGGTTTCGGGAGGGGGGGCAAGACCCACATCATAGGGATGTGGCGAGCATTGTCGGGGGGAAGGGCATACCTCTAACCCTTCTTAGGGAGAGGCAAAGTTATATAATGTATCCAAAATGTAAAAAATAAAAACAAAAAAACTTTTGTCGGATGGAGGGCAGGCGGGAGGGGGGAGGAAGTGTAGAGTTACATAATGTGTGCCGTGCGCGCCACCTGGGGATTGGACTCACTTGAAGCTCTGGCATGTGGGGGGGGGAGGGGTGGTAGGGGCAATGTATGTAACCCTAACAATATTTGTACCCCCATTATATGATGAAATAAAAGGAAAATAAATAAATAAATAAAATAAAAAAATTAAAAAATGAAGAGTTCTAATATTTCCATCCATAACCCCAATGGGATGCACCCCACTTGCCCTTGGGGCCCCTTACCCTTGAGCCAGCATATCTATCAAGGTTCACATCCCTGGGCTCCCCAAAGTAATTAATCAGCTTCAGACCCTCCAGGTTCGCATGCACCCTTTTCTCACGTTGAACCACCTGGGAATTTACCTGCAGTATTAATGGTTTCTCAAATCCCCTATTGGGACTTCTTTTCATAAACCTTACCAAAGACTCACCCATCTGGAATCCAACTCTGGTACAGGGATTCAAGAGATGCAAGAATCTCTAGGGCTCCTGGGGACAATTGCCAATATCACTGTGGAGAGTCACCTTTAGTGAAGGCCTCATAAGCTCCCTCCCTCCTTTCCATCTTAGTAAGAGCTACATTTCTAATAAAATTTTCTTTTTTATGTTTAAAAATAATTTATTCATTATATTTTTATGGTATTTTGATTTACAGTAATTATTCGATCTAAAATAGCAATTTTAACTTTAGGGATTTTTAATCAGAGGAAATTAAAAAATAAATTTTAATTTGAGGACATATTTTTCCTTCAAAGAAATCTGATAGCATAAAGATTTTTGAGCATAAAACATATTAATATACAATTCTATGGAGAGAATGTGATGGAAATATGATTTTAAGAGGAAAGTGGTGATATAAATTTTCTGACTGTTAAGGAATAAATGTTCATGTATTATAAAAACAGATCATGTTGGGTATCAAATTGTAATAGTGTTTCTATTCCATTTTTCAGAATATATTTTATATTTCTCAGGGAAACATAACAGTTTTATTTGAAAATGTCAATATTTACAATATGTCAGCAATCACATCATCTGCAACTATTTAAGATGAAAAAGCTTTAGATATCATCTTTAACATACCAAAGGAAATGCATCATTTGTCAAACTCCATTCAATGATCAACTTAGGTTTCAAATGCCACGGTGACTTCAACCCCACCGAGGACAATCTCAGTGAGACCTGCTCAAGAAATCTCATCAGCAATGGAAAAGTTCATTTTTCAGAAGCAGAACAATCAGTTTTGAGCCAGCAGTTTCTTTCAGTTGTAAGATTCATTCCTACTGTTGCTGACCCCCAAAACTTGGTAAGAATTGGTAACAAATCATATTCCTTGAGCATGTATTACACGAGGGCATATCTGTCACGTTAAACTGTTAACTCCCACCATGATCATGCCCCAGACACGTTTCTTACAATGAGCAGAGGATTTTGTACATTTTCATACAGACAAATCGCTGAGGACAGCATTAACTCAGGGGCTTTGTGTTTCGCTCTCATAAGACCACCACGCTCTCAGGCGTTGCCCCTTGTAGAGAAGAGTTGAATGTGGAGGTTCTTCCATGTTGATGTCCTGCTACTGCTGCAGCCTTGGTCCCAGTTCTCACTCAGTTTTCCAGCTTTGGGGAATGTGGCTGTCTCAGCAATGGTTGGATCTGCTCCCTCTACCCTACCACTTTGCAAGGGGGAAGGGATGCTGGCTTCTTCCTCACCCCGTCATGGCCTCCTCCCCTCTCCTTTGCCACTTTTCCATTTTCTCTTCAGCTCTATCTCCTCACAATCTTCTTCCTTTCTTCCCAGCTGGCCTCTTCCTTCTGTCACCCACCATGTCTCTTTGCAGAGCTGCTGTGGGCAGGGGATGGAGGCAAGGTACAGAGGTGCACATAATCCGCAGAGTGGGTCCCTCGACCTGGGCGGGACCCTGGACTGACCCCACAGGGTGTATGACCTATGCTTCTGCCTCCTCTTCTCTCCCTGGGGACTGTGGCCCAAGACATTCATCTCCATCAGATGTCACTGATGAAGGAGAAAGAAATAGAGGTTGTACTTCATAGAGAAGCAAGTTTTAGCCAGACTGAAAGCCACTGAACACAGGGTGTGGACTCTAAGGGTATTGCCCCTTCTCAGGAGCTGTCGAATACTGGACCTGTAACTCTTTCCCACTCCTCTTAGCATCTCTCTTCTTACCCTTTTTTGTTTTTTATTTTTTTATTGTGCCAAAAATATACATAACATTAAATTTACCATTTTAGCCATTTTAAAGTATACAGTTCAGTGGCACTAATTATGTTCATGTTGTTGTACAACCATTACCACTACCCATTTCTGAAACTTCTTCATCTCATCTAAAATTCTGTACCCATTAAATAAGATTCACTTTTCCTCTCTCCCCGCAGCCCTTGGCAACCACCATTCTACTTTCTGTCTCTACGAGTTTGACAGCTCTAGGAACTTTATATAAATGAAACCATACAGTATTTGCCATTTTGTGACTGGCTTATTTCAAGTTCGCATAATGTCTTCAAGGTTCATCCATGTTGTAACATGTGTCAGAATTTCCTTCCTTTTTAAGGCTGAATAATATTCCATTGCACCTATATAGCTCAGTTTATTTATCCATTCATCCCTGGATGGTTGTATGGGTTGCTTCTATGTTTTGGCTATTGTGAATAACGCTGCTATGAACATAGGTGTACAAATATCTGTTTGAGTCCTTTCTTTCAATTATTTTGGGAATAAACCCAGAAATATTATAAGATTGCTGGATCATATAGTAATTATTTTTAATTTTTTGAGGAACCACCATACTGTTTTTCACAGTGGCTGTACCATTTTACATTTCTGCCAGTAATGCCCAAGAGTTCTAATTTCTCCACATTCTCACCAACACTTGCTATTTATTTGTTTGTTTGCTTATTTTCATACTACCCATCCTAATGGGTGGGAAGTGATATTTTACTGTGATTTTGAATTTCATTTCCCTGATGACTAGTGATATTGAGCATACTTTCATGTGTTTATTGGCCATTTGTGTATCTTCTTTAAAGAAATGACAGTTTCAGTCATTTTAAATTGGTTTTTCCTTGTCATTAAGTTTATCACAATTGATTAATTGTTATATTTTTTCTCTTAAAAAAGGTAGTAATGTTCATTTTAGAAAATTAAATTAAGAAATCAAGAGAACATTGAGATAAATCAAAATGATGCCTGTTACAAATAAAGGATGTATTTTTTTTCAGTTTACATTAAGTGTTTATAAAATTTACTTAAGTCACACTCCTTGAGTAAAATATGAAGAAACTATAATTAATTATAAAAATCAAATTACTTAGGAATTAAAAGTAGATATTCTTAAATAAGTCTTGAGTAAATGAGAAAATAAAAAGCAAATCACAGACTATTAGACAAAACATTACTACCCAAACTAATGAAATATGGTCAAAGCCATACTCAAAAGAAAATCCCTGACTTTAATATATTTTTATTGTTAAATCCCAAAGAATATTTGGCTAAGCACTCAATAAAATACAGAATACAAATTCTGGAAAATACAATTGCATTAAAGAGGCTATAATAGCTGGTAAAACATTATTTCTGGGTGTGTCTATGAGAGAGTTTCTGGTAGAGAAGAGCTTTCGTATCAGCAGATGGAGGAGAGAAGGTCACCATCGCTAGTGTGAGTGGGTGTCATCCAGTCTCTTGAGGGCCCCTGAATGAAGCAAAAAGGCACAGGAGGGAGAGTGCACTCCTGCTTGTGCTGGCACGGCCATCTTCTCCTGCTCGCAGAAGGGGGCCCTCCTGGTTCTTAGGCCTTGGACTGAATTACACCCCTGGCTTTTCCTGGTTCTCCAGACTGCAGACAGCAGATCTTGGGACTTCTCAGCCTCCATGAGCCAACTTCTATAATAAGTCAACCGCTTTCTCTCTCTCTAAATACATATGGATATAGATATAGAGCTAGAGATAGACATAGTCTATATATGTTCTGAATAAATCAATCTTTCTTCCTCTCTAAATAGATATAGAGATAGAGATAGATAGATTCTATATATATTGTGAGTAAATCAATCTTTCTCTTGCTCTATATAGATACCGGTATAGATATAGATATAGAGTTGGAGATAGAGACAGAGATAGACATAGACATATTCTGTTTATATTCTGTTTCTCTAGGGCACCCTGACTAATACAAACATTAATAAATTTTTTTAAAACCTGCCAAAATAATAGAATTGTTTAATTTAAGAGCAGGTAATCCCCCACTGTGTTTTCAGTTTGCTCATTCTAGGAGCATTACTAAGAAATTGGTTTTATATCTTTTGAGTCTGTGCTTTCGTTGGTCCCTTAATTATTTAAGAGTATTATATCTTGGGGGGGGCATGGGCAATATACGTAACCTTAATATTTGTACCCCCATAATATGCTGAAATAAAATATATATATATATTTCAAAGTAAATTGCATGTATCAGTATACTTCCCACTAAATAATTCAGTATGCATATCACTAACTAGACTTCAATAATTTTAGAAGTTAAATTTACATATAATAAAATGTGAAAATCTTAAAAAAAAAAAGAGTATTATATCTCCATGTTGAATTCTGCCTTTTGTTTATAAAGTAGCCCCCACTGTTCAAGTGATTTTTTCCTTAATTCTAGCTGATATAGTATTAATATTTTTACCTCTGCTTTCTATTTGTGTTCATCTGCTGTGTCTTCATTCATCTCTTTAAAAAATACTTTTGCCTCAATTTATTTTACATGTCATTTGAAATCAACATTTAGCTAGATTTTGTTTTTCTGAGCCAATTTGAAAATCATTGTCTTTTAAAGATGGAATTCGACCCATTTGCATTTATCTTAGTTGATGCAATCATGTTCTGTGTTTTTCTGTTGTTTTGTGTTTTGCTTTTCCTGGTTTTTTTGTTTTTTATTTTGGTGTATTGTATTTTATATTTCTACTGATTTGGAAAACATACATTCTACTCATAGTCTATTTGAGAACATCTTTTATTAAAAATATATATACTTTCATTTCTCTGTCAGTACTAACAATAAATCTTCAATCTCATCAAATAAGATGAGAATGCAGCTTGCTTTAAGTTTCTTATTTTTCCTCTACCTCCCAGATTGTGTTAGAATTATCGCATATTATAAAACCTAGGCAGTGAAGTAGGTTTTTCACTCTGTAATTTCTCTTTCAAAACCATTTTGACATTTTAATTACATAACAATATAAATAATAATTATTCACTGGGAAACTTTATTTGGTTTCATTGTTATCACTATTGTTAACCTCTTTTACAGTCTTCCTGGATATTTTTAATATTACATGGGTAATTCACTTGTCAACAGAGAAGAATCCAAACTCTGTAAAATAATTTAAAAAGGTTTATTCTGGCCCAAATATGTGCTACCATGGCCCAGAGAGCCATGCCCAAGAAGGCTTGAGCAAGTGGTCTTGCTGTGTTTGGGCTACATTTCAGGGAGACAGGAATTACACATAAAGTCATACATAAATCAGTACATGGTAGGTGTACATTGTTTGGCCCCAAAAGATGGGACATATCAAAATGGGGCATTTAAATACTCTTTGATTTGTAATTGGTTAAAGAAATGAAGCTTTGTCTAAAGGCTTGGAATGTTTTATGTTAAGATAATGAAGTCTGTTTGTTAATCAGAGATAAGCCACCAGTCATATATTCAAACTCAAGTGATCTGTTAAGTAAAATAAATCGAAGACCTGCAGGTGTGGTTTAAGCTTTGTCTTGCATAGCCATAGGCCTGGTAATGAGTTACAAAGGATATCTCCAAGAAGGGGGCATGACAAGGCATGGCTGACCTTTCTTCTCATGGCCAGCAACTCAACTTTAGGGTATTTCTGGCGTCCTGTTGGCCAAGAGGAGGCCCATTCAGTCAGCTGGGGATGGAGGATTTAAGCTTTTATTTTAGTTCACAATTGTATTGCAGAGAAGACTGGAGACAGATCCTATAGTTAGCCTGTTTTTATAATCTATATACTGTGTGACTTTTCCTTTATCTTTGAAAATCTGAAATTTCATCAGGATAAATTTAGGTGTGAGTGTCTTCATTTTCTAAGGTAAAAAACAAAATAAAACATAACCCTAATATACTGAAATCTTCTTTACTCTGAAGTCTCAGTAATTTCTGCCATTATTTCTTTAAATTCACTCTGAATTTTCTTATTCTACAACCTCAACTCCACCATCTCCTTTGGTGTTCTAGTTTCCACTGAAATCTCTTTTTCCAGCACATTTGAGAAGGTGGAGATGTTTGGAAGGAAGCCAGGAGAAAGGTATGTGACTTAAACCACCTTGCAAATTAGTGTCATCCCTAGGGCTAGTGTGGCCTTACACCCTCCACCCCTCAATCCCCACCAGAGTGTTAAAATTGGTGCTCAGTGGCTCCCTTGGAGTCTGGCTTTTGTGAAAATAAGTAATTAAAACATCTAAGATGTTGGAACTCTAAATTATTTTGAGCCCCAAATGAACGTGATGATAGGGCCTGACACTGGACAGGCAGCTGAATCTAAGCAGCTGCAATCTTTGTTTCTCTTATTAACAGATTAGCCTTCTTCCTTACCTATGTTGTTTTGCAAAATGTTGTAAATGACTAAAGGAGGCCAGGGAAGACCCCTTCCCTCTTCACTGTTGATCTTCATTATAGATGAACTTCCCTCTTTCCTTTCTCACAGGAAGACTTCATGACTATCACATTGCCTTAAGATGGATTGTTAAATACTCTCTTTTAAATTGGAAAGGAAATGAAAACAAACTGTAACTAATCAAATTGTTGTAACTCATAAGCCAGCCTTGTATAGAAAATGTTGGTTTTCTGTTAAATTTCTTTGTTTTCTGCCTATCTAAGCAAGAACTTAACTTTTAATTTTTAACTTTGGAACACTGACCCGATTTTTCTGGAGTCTGTGTTTCTGGAATGGCCATTCCCATTTTTCACTTGAATAAAATGTTTAGGATTAGATTCTGATTCTTTGATTATTTCAGCTTGACGCTTCCCAGCACCCACATCATTGGCATATGCCGTTGTCTGTGGACTCTCCTGGTCTCTTTCTCTGCGGCACCTAAGCCTTGGCCTGCTGGAAACAGAACTCTCAGGTGTGATATTAGGCAAAGATTTTATCTTTCTTCTCTAGAGCTACACCCCATACAGGGTCTGTTCTAGCTTTCCTTTCAGAATTCTGACCCATAGCTGGGCTTCTGCCTGCATGTTTCTTCTCTGGGGATACTTTCGTCATTCCAGCTTTCATTTTCTCCTGGAGGTCAGGCCAGAACATTTTCACTTTGAACTTTTGTTATGGTCATTTCCTTCTCCCCTCCCACCAAAGATTCTAGAGAAATATTTACAGTGTCTTGACCAGGGATTCTACTGTGGGTGTTAGGAAAATTGGTAGGAGTCATTTGTTGATTATAGTATGTTTGTTTTAGCTAGGAACTCCATAAATGGCCTTTGGATGTGGCCTCCAAAATATTCTAAACAGCTTCAAGAAACACGAATGGTACCCCCTGTGCTCACGAATAGTCCCAGCAGTAAAGAAAATGGGTCACAGAAGGAGTTTCCATTCCTTTTGGCAGGGACCTCAGCATTGTCCCTGGGCTCCTCATGAAGCCAGAGACTCTTCCAGACCCACAAGTCCTTGATCCTTGTGCCTCTCTGTTCTTTTAGACACCTCTGGGCTCACACTCTGAGAAACAAAATGTTAAAAAACCATTTTATATTCACTAATTTGAAAGAGTGAAGGCAATTTCACCCCAAAATATGACACTTGGTATAAAGAGTGCTTTGAATTAAAGGTCCTTAGAGATCAACAGGCATTGGAAAGAGCTTTCTCTCTATCTCCATAAAGACCAGAGGGACCCGTCAAGAAGAACAATTATCTTTCCCTCCCCTCCCTGTTATCTCATTATCTATTGGGAAGGGGATGAGAAAGAAGATCAAGAATGCAACCAGACCTGGCCTAACCCTTTTACAAAATAATGCCTGTCTCCCAGGTTAATTTAATTTCCAGAAAGAATCATTTATAAGTCTCATTTATAAGTCAACTCTGTTCCCCCATCCATTCTCTCAAGTATCTATTCATTCTCCCTAATAATCATTTATTGCCCCTCAACAGAATTACCTATATTCCCCATCTCTCCCTCCTCTCTGGAATGAGAATATGTAAGTATTTTGGTCTCATCATTGGGATATTGGTCAATCATGCCATGATTCTCCCTGTGTGCAAGGTAACAATAACATTTTTATTGCTTTTCTCTTATTAATCTGCTTTATGGTGAGCTGATTTTTCAGTGCACCTTCTGAGGGTGAAGGGCAGAACTTCCATTTTGCCCCAACAGACTGACACGAGGCTGGAAGGGCTGGCTCCCCAGCACCATCTCTCAAATCCTGCTTTTGATTTCTCTGTCTCTCTCTTTTCCTCGGCCCCTAATGCACCTGCCCACCAACTGAGATTTCTAGCCTTTATGTTTTACGTCTCCAGGATATCTTAATTGAGTCCCTTCCCATTTTTGTCTGTATATTGTACATGGGTCTCCACCCATCCCTTTGAGAGATAAGGGTTCACCTGGGATGACCAAATTCCACAACAGAATCGAGAAACCCTCTCACAGCTCCTGGCCTTTCAATAGTGTTAGAGTTTGCAGCTGTGTCCTACCTCCTAGACTTGAAAAACTGGCATCCGGTTCATATTAACCAAAAGACTTGCTAGATAGCAAATGTCAGCATGGGAGGCTGGACTGGACAGCCATGAGAGAACACCTGCTCACATCCTTTTCTCCACCGCCTGACCTCCAGTTATTAAAGAGGATCCTGACTCTATTTTCCCTCTTGTCCTCAGAATGTTCCTCTGTCCTCTTCTCCCTACCAGGGACCTAGTTTGGAACTGAAACCCCGAGGCCAGATAATTAAGGAGCTTTGCAATAATGGAATAATTCTTTACCGATTTTCTGTAGTAACTTGGTAACTCCCACTTTTGTGCTGATGTTACATAATCATAAATTTTGAATCTACAGTTATTCATTGGAGCTGTTTCTAAAATAACTTAGGTATCAACAAACTGAACTACATTAATCCAATGTGGCAATCACTTGCCATGGAGTAATCTTAGTTCTTTAATTTTAAAAGCTGAATCCTCTTGGGAAAACAAAATGATAGTGAAAATATTTCCCTCCCAGGATAGTGAAAATATTCTCCTCCTTGCCTCTCTCTTATTTCTTTCAAGATTTCCCACTCCAGGAGTAGTATTTTTTCCTGTTACTGCTCTCCGTAGCCTAAGGTAGTCTAATTAAAGCAATGGATCATTCATGCTGCTTTTCAGTAATCCTGCAGTGACTTAATGAACAGGGTGCAGCAATTTCAAAATGGGTTCTTATGCATTTCATCATAATTGTATGTAAGTACTGCACAATTATACTGAGACACTCACAGACATTCTTTTCTTTTCCTCTTCAAAGAAAAAGCAAACGTTAATTGAACTATAACATGGTTTGGGATGTAAACATGTCATGTAAATTTAAAAAAAACCAAAAAAACTTTCTTTAGCTGTAAGATGCAGCATTCTTATTTATTTGAATTTTCTTAATTTTCTACAATGAGCATGTACTAGTTTTGTTAAGGAAGAAAGATAAAGATTAATTGACATAAAAATCCTTGCAGCCATCTTTAAGTCATGAGTCTGCCTATTGCAAGTAGCATTGTGGTTCTTTACTTATTGATAGAAAATGTTAGAAGTATTTCAACAAAAGAAATAATGCATTATAATTTCAAACCTCAAAGCATGGAGACAACCTGGAATGCTGTGGAAGGGAATCTGAGTTCTGAGATGCTCACTACAAAAGGGGCAGAATGTAACTCCTAGAAGAAGATTCTGAATGTATAATCTAGTTATTATTCTCAGAATGCTCTTAAGTACGCCTTTTCTGTGAATTCATTTCTAAAGAGATAGCTTGGTTTTTAAAAACTACTTACTTTTTACTGTAAAAACACTATACATGCATGGTAAAAATAAGTCAAATGGTTAAAAAGAAAGAAATACAGTGAAAAAGATGAAAAATCCCTGACACATCCCCAACTCTTTAGTCCCTAGAGATAATTATTGTTTCTTGTACCCCTTTTCGGAAATTTTCTATGGGTATATACTACCTCTATACCTCTGTAGTTTTGTTCCTTTGTATCTCCATATATAATAAAATGCAGATATTAAAGTAGCTGTATACTCATATTGTTAAAACAGTTATTTGACTTTTTATATTTAACATCCTGGGGCTTCCAGCTGGCACTGTGACTCTTAGCGCCCCTCTGCAGGGACATGAGAGAGAAGGCGTCAATGAGGTGACAGAGCTCGACTGGCACATGTGCCCGAGCCACGTTTGCGATCTGTGAGCGCCGGCCAGAGTCAGGGCAGCCTGCCGGCCTCCTTCCTTCATGGCAATCTCTGGGTGGAGATCTTAGGAAACCTCCCTCTTTCTCAAGGCCCAGCCATCCTGTTGGTGGGATGAGGGAGACGGGGATACCTGAGATGCGCTCTAATGCTCTTACGTCTCTAGTCTGTGATTCCGTAACTGCAGCACTCAGGGGCACTTCCAAGTGACTGCTATTCCTCGAGGGTCCAAAGCACATTCTCTAAGGCCAGGGTCTGCCAGTGCACTCAGACTGTGGCCAGGGCCCTGAAGACATTCATATTCTTTCCAAGCCTCTCCTGGGTGCTTGGAGCTCCTACCACACTTGCTGCGTAGCTTAAGCTCTCTGATGTGTCTTTAACTGGCAGGAGGTGGGGAGAGAAATAGAAGAATGGGAGAAAGGGGTTCTTACAGCTCAGAGAGAAGCTTCATTTTCCTCCTCACTCCTTCCCTAACTGCCACCCTTTCCTAATGCTACTTCGTCACTTACTCTCCAGGGAACCGATATCACAACAGAATGTGGACGTTTCCCGATTTTGCCTGTGAGAACCAAATGAATTGATAAATACTGTCTATGCTCCTACAATGTGCCAGGCAGACACAGGGTGAGAATCTGAGGATACCAAGATGAGTCCTTAGACCTTGTGCTCAAAGAGGTCTAAATTCAGGTGGGGAAAGAGAAATGCACACAGATAAACTGGAAAGCAATATTGACAGAGCTCAGATCAAGATGGGGAGGCTTTGCAGAGAAGGTGGCCCTTGGGCTGAGAAATGGACGCCAACGCCAGGTCTGCCACGCTTAGCAGGAAGAGGACATCCAGGCAGCGGGGAAGGTGAGCAGGAAGGCACAGAGACATATATGCGTGTGACATGTCAGGGGATGAGAAGCTGTTACGGACACCTGGTGTGTAGGGTGCATGTGGGGAAGGACCTAGAAGATGAGCTAGGGAAAGTAGGCAGAGCTCTGAAAATAAAAAGCTTTGGATGATGAGCTAAGAAGTTTAGAATTTTTTCTGAACAACAGTGATTGTCAACCCTACCAGATCCAGTGGCCCTTTTTATAACAAATATTTTGCAATGTCTTCTTATTTATCCTGAAATTACATTCATATTGTTATATACCTACCTATATACATAATGAAAAATAAAAATCACTGTAATGCCCTGACATGAAGGAGAATATCAAAGGAAAATATGTATTTCATGTAAATGCTTGAACCTGATTCTAAAATATTAGGAGGCATAGTGAAGTGGCTGGATGTTTGTACCTGTACACAGAATCACCAAGATATGACAGCTACAAATACAAATGATACATGGGTGTGGGACTAGCGGATCAAGGACCTTGTTGTCATACGTGATGTGATTTTCTGAAATGTTAAACAACTTTGGAGAAGTGCTGAACACAACAAAGTCCAATCTTCTCTTGATTTAACTTAGTATTTTCACTTCTAGGTAATTCAGAGTATATTAAAATGATATAAAAATAGTTAGTGTGTCTGAAACCGGTTCGAAGTTTATACAATTATAAACATATTTTCAATTATGGGCATGTTTAATAGACATTCAAACGTCACATTAAAGGTGAGACTGTTTCTTCTTTGAAAGGACAGTTGTGTGTGTGTCTGGATGAGCTAGACGTATGCCTTTGGATGCAGAGGTGAGGGGACTTGTGAGTGGTCTGTAACAGTGAGGTACTGCCACACCGCCATGGGAGTTGCAGCTGCAAGTGCCTAGCGGGGAAATTTCTGAGAAGCCCATAAAAGTGCACTGGAGAAAGAATGAGTCAGAAACCACTGCTGTGGCCAAAGGAAACCAACAACAGACTATGTCGATTGCATCTTCTATCAGAACCAGCCAGGTAAGAATTCTGACTTCCCTCTCTTCCCTGGCCCCGATTCAACTCTGGAGGAGCCAGCAGCAGCCTCCAGAGTACGGAAAGTGAGATAAAAATTATAGTTGAAGTGTTAGAAAAATTCATCGTTCACTTGGGGGAAAAAACCTAACCATACATAAAGTTAATTCTGCAGGGGCAAAGGGACCCTCCGAAGGTTCACTGAAAAATCAGCTCACAAAAGACATAGTAATTGAAGAAAAAGCACACAAGTGCATTTAATGTGATCATGGGAGCCTTCAGAATGAAGACCCAAGCCCCTCAATGGGGTGCAGAAGCTTATATACCAACTTGAGGTTACAGAAAGAATGGGGGCTTGCATCCTGAGAAAACAGGTTATGGGGAGGAGGGAGAAGACGAATTCTATTGAGGAGCAATAAATGAATTACTAGGATAACTCAATGGGCTTGAAGGACATACAATGGGCCAGGCCAATGTCTGCTGGGCCTGCAGAGTGGACAGTGGTTTGTGACAAGTCTGTCCAGGTTTGTTGACAGATGTTGGTCTTCCTTCTTGTGATATAGGTTTGGTTAATGAAGACTCTGGGAAGGGAGGTAATTGTTTTCTTCCTTGGTAGGTTGGGACTTTAGACAGATAAGGGGATTTCAGAGAATCCTATGCTTTGGAAGAGATGAGTGAGGGGGCTTGGTCAGAGAGACCTTGAGGTTTCTTCAGTTCAGCATATTAAAATGCCATATTTTGGGACATCAGTTTCTGAGCCCTAACAATTCCAAAAAGATTAAACATCTAAAAATAAAAAAATAAAATTGTAAAAGAACAAGCAGAAAATATTGTTCAGTATTTTTAGAATCAGGAGTTGGATATGATCTTCTTAGAAAAAGAAAATCACTTTTTAAGAAAAATCTAAAGAAAATGAGTAGGTTATTCCCCAAAGAAGAAATACTCACAAAAAGACGCCCAACTTCACTAGTCATTCAGTAAATGCAAATAATCTCAAGTATCTGTCACCAGAGTAGAAAGATACAAAATTGATAATATTCAGTGGTGTCAAGGAATATGGTAGCATCTATCAATGAATCTGGTAATTCCACTTGTAAATATCCATCCTTGAGAATACAGAAAGCATGCATAAAAATTTTCACTGCAGCATTGTTTTAATTGTGACAATATGAAACATTATATATGTTTATCAATAGAAATGTGCTTGAATGGATTATTATACCTCCAGACTGTAGGATATCTGCACAAGTTAAAGAAAAATGCTATAAATTTATATGCTTTGACTTAAAAAAAACACTCTATGACAGATTCTTAAGTATAAAAGTAAATTTCATAGCAATATGAACAAATGATTACATTTATGTGAAGAGTAAAAACTTGCACACACATATATATACACATAAATATATATATTTATATATATATATATATATACTCCTTTTACAGACACACAAACATGCACATGTAAAATTGAAGAGATTGACTGGAATATGTATATAAGGAATAGTTAATAGAGTTTACCTCTATTAATAAGAATAAGATTGGGGTGTGACGAGGACTTTTACTTTGTGCTCTCTATATACGTTTATTTTTTAAATGTTATATGAGAACATATTGATGTTTTTCGTGCAAACTTTTAGCAGCATTTAAAAATTGGCAATTGCATTTTTTATATGGAAGCTATACTGGCTTCAGGAACACCACACTCTTGGTTTTCTCTGTCTTCATTGGCTGCTGCTTCTCTAGGTTGTACCGGGTCCACCTCATCTTGCGACCTCTAAATATTCTAGTGCTGCAGGGCCCAGTCGTGTAATCTATTCTTTCTCAGCCAACAATTAATTCCTACATAACCTCAATCAATTCCGTGACTTTTTGACAGCTGTTAGGTTTTAGCGGCAACCTCCAGCTCTTCCCTGACTTGCTGAGTCTGATAAATAGTTGTGTACTCAATATCTCCAGTTTTTATGCCTTAAGAGAATATCTATACTTAAACTTGTCAAAACCAAAACTGTTTTTTTCTTCAGTCCTGCTCCTGTGATGCTCTTCCCCATACCAGGAAATGGCACTGTCATTCATCAAGTTCCTTATGCCAAAAACCTTAGGAGCATTTTTGATATTCTGACCAAATCCAAATAGAGCTGCTTCTCGCTGCTCAGTCACTTTGACTCTTGTCCAAGTCACATCATCTTTCACCTGAACTATTATAATAGCTTCCCCAAAATGATCTTTGTGCTTTCACTCCTGCCCTGTCTGCAGTCCATTTTTCACTCAGCAGTCAAGGGATTCTTCTAGAATCTCAATTACATTATGTCACTTTCCTACTCAAAACCCTGCCATGACTTCACATTACACTAACAATTTCAAGTCCCTTGTTGACGCTGAACAGGTCAACCAAGGCCTAGCACCACATGGACCTTCCCTAGTGACCTCGGCTCCCACCACTCTCCTATTACCTGTGCGATCATCTGCACCGGCATCTAGCTGGTCCTGTGTTCCCCAGATGAAGTTCTGTCTTAGAACCTCTGCTCTACTCCTAGCCAGAAGTTCTTCCCCTAGACATTTGTACGCATCCTTTTCTCACTTCCTTCAAGAGTTGGCTCTAAAATCGCCTCCTCAGAGTGACTTTTCATATCATCCTAGCTAGGAAACTATCTCCCATCCTTCTGCTTCTCTGTCCTCCATGTTCTGGCCTTTCCTCAGATATATGGCAATTCCTGATGGTATGATCAAGAGGCAGAGTGGGAGGAAAGAAAGCCAGGTGGAAGCTCTAAACCTGTGCTGGTGAGATGGTGCTAGTCAACTCTGAGCTTCACTTTAAGGTATTTTTGGTGGACTGTTGGTTGGGCTTTCCTGATGTCAATATTTTTAGACTTATTCTTTTTGTCTGAGCATATTTCCTGGAGAGGCATCTTGCTTATTAAGGAAGGGTCTGACTATCTGCTTTCTGAGAGCAAAAAGGGGGCATGAGGCTGGAAGGAGAAGGGGTCTTGGGAGTCAGCATTCTTTATGCCAGCAGTCACTTACCTCCCTGGTTTGGGTAAAGCCCACAGGCTCTCAATGGTACTCCCAGTCCAGAGAATCTGTTTTATGGTCTCTAGGAGAAAAGAGCTCCAGACACCTGGGAAAGGGGATGAGGAAGCAGTGGAGGGGCACCTGCCCAATGAATGAGGTCAGGGTCCAGAGGTGTAGGTGCTTCCCAAATGGCTTATGTGATCCTCCTTAACTTAGCAGCTTTCTTTGCCCCAAGAGCCAGAGATTTAGTGCTGATAGTTCTCAAGCCTTTTGAGGATTCTGAGTGTAAATCAGGAGAGCCCCTACTAAGGTACATGAGTCTATTATATGAGTATATAGAACAGAGTATTCTTCTAGGCAAAGGCAGTTGCTGAGCACTTAGTAGCTTTGTGTAAATTAGCAAGGGCACTCCTCCTTCTGGGCAGACACAGGCCCATATTGGGGTGCACTGCTCAGCTGGAGGAAGGTGGCCAGGATTTCAGCTCCAACTGCTTTAGACTGGACACCTCTTTGCAGTGAACTAGCCACACACAGCTGCCTGGTTCTCAGCTTTCTCCATGGCTGACCTGTGTCCTAGCCTGTTTCCTTGCATCCATTTTCCAGAGATGTGTCGTTGCTGTCTTCTCCCGTTCTCAACATTCTCGTGGATTTATTTGTTTTTTGTAAATGTCTTTTTTATGTGATTTTAGCAGAGTTTGGGGAAAGAACAAAATTAAAGGAATGTATCTTATCCATTATTTAACTCAGAACCTTGCTCCCTCTTTTGAACTACTGTACTTTTCCATGCAGTTCAATTTCTTGTTTGTTCACCATTATGTGGGAGACATTTGTGTTTGTTCCATACTGGGAATTGATATGAGTTCTGTCAAAAAAATGGTCTTATCTTGGTTTCTTATTTCAAACCAAGATGAAGGAAAGGTAGAAATTTATGCTTCTAGCTATTAAAATGAATGCTCTGATGACCATCATTGAAGCCAGTGTAGTTAATGTTAGCCTTTATTTTTTAATAAGAGAATTCAATACATTTATACTTTTTGGTGTAAACTGCATGTACAACTTAATATTGTTACCGTAGTTTTACTTTCTCTTTTTTATTCTCATTCCCCGATTTTATTTTGTTTTCTATATGCTGTTATATAGTCTCTATACTTTATTTCCTCTAAAGATTTTTTACTTATAAGAATGATTTTTGATTAGTTTTAAATTCTATACTTAGTTTTCACTAATTTTAAATTCTCTATTTAGGTGTTAATGTTAACCACTTTTATCATTTTTTTTCTTTTTATTAATTCTTTGATTAACTGGAAATGCTTTTAACATATTTTATAGGAAGATTACATATGAAGTTTATTTCATAATTATTTCATCTGTGATGGTATTTCTGTTGCCTTCTCTCAGCTTTATTGTTATGTAACATTTAATATTGTAAAAGTGAAATCTAAAGCCTGGTTTTTCTTTTCCTTTATAGATGTTAGTTAAATTTTTCCTACAGTGGAGTAGAATTTGTTTTCTATTTATATGTGGGATTAGTGTGTGTTTATGTGTGTGTATGTCTAGATGCTTTGCTAACTTCTTTCTTTAACTTCAAAAATCAAAATTTTACTGTGATAGGTTGAGGTCTCTTTTTATCAATGCATAGAATGGGAATACAGATGACCAACAAAATAAAAAAGACGCTCAGTCTCAGAAGTAATCAGGGAACTCAAATTAAAACTGTAACAGACAGTTAATTTAAATTGTCAAACTTTCTTACTGGAGTATAATATATATACAGAGGAGTTCACATTTCACAAATGTGCAGCATGCTGAATTTTCACAAACTGAGCACCCAAGTGTAACCAGCAGCCAAATCAAGAACAGAACTTTGTCACCTCCCTGGAAGACCCCCTTGGGCTCCTGTCCAGCTATTCCACGCCCCCAAAGCAACTGTTGTCCTGCCTTCTGAAAGTCTAGATTAATTCTGAGTTTGGCAAACAATTTAAAGTTTGATGATATGCAAGTGATGGCAAGATTAGGGGAAAGGCACTTTCCTTCATAACTGGAAAGTGTGTAAATTTATGCAGACGTTGGGAAAGTAACTAGGCAATGCCCATATTCTTCGTTTCTTAGTTTTCCTTTCAGATCATTCATTTCTTACTCTCCTTGCCCTCTTTAATACAGGCTTATTTGTGTTTCCTCTTACCTAATTATAATTCAGTCAAGCAACATTTCCACCGTCCCTCCTCATAAAACAGGCTTGTTCTTAGAGATGACTGTCAATATTTTGGCCTATGGTATCTCTCAAACTCATCAATTCTATGCTTCCTGCCAAGTGTACCTTGGCTCAAAATATCTCTTTCAATGCCACCTTGTCCTTCTAGTCATCCTCAATTCCTTGTATTATTTTCCTAATGAAAATTAAAATTTCTGCCAATTGCAAATATAATTAAGGCTTCTTACAAATGGAATAAAATAGAAACGATATTTATGAAGCATTTACAGTATCTAGCATATAGTGGTCATTTAAATGTTAATTTTCTTTCTTTTCCTTTTATTCAAAAATTCTCACCCTCAAAACATCTGTATACATCGTCAGAACAATTCTGAAGCACTAGTACAGTGTATAAAAAATACTTTGCAGGGAAAAGTTAATTGGTGAGCCAAATCTTTTTAAATATTATTTTTGCTTATTCTTTTGGCAATGAAAACACAATCTGTGAGCTTGTAGTTTCCTACAGACTAATTATATGAAGGTGTTTTCCAATTAGCAAAATGCTCATGGTATTTTATACTCTGAAACAAGGAAAGTGAGATAAACCCACAGGGACCGAGAGTAAGCAATGTGAAACGTACCTACGACACTTGCAAAGGCACAACACACAATTATACAGAATCCAAGTGAGAACAGGTTTCCAATGCAGGGCCCGCCAGGCTACACCCAGTATTTAAATGTGGCAGCATTTAGCCACATTCTTCCTGTTTCCATATTCCTCAGATATGGCTTTCTGCAGGTCACTGTGGCTTAATTTATCTGACATAACCAAAATTTTGCCACTGTGCCAGAAAATATTTACTCTGAGTGTGGCCTAAATTTCTTGGATCTAGAGAAGTAGGCAAGAAGACTGAAAAACTGATACATTCCTTCAAAAATGAGCCACAAAAAGACTTAAAGAAATAGTTGTGGATTCCATGAAGATCATTAGTAGCTTATAGACACCAAAATAAAATGCCGTTTTGCACTTAGAGAAGGCTCTTTTCTTTCTGTAGTTTAAGTGAACATACTAAACATCCACGCAAGGATACGTACTTTGGAGTGCCTTTTATTTTCTGGTTGAAATGAATTTGTACTAAACTCCTTCCTTGTCACAGCATCCCTTGTCTTGTCACAGCATCCCACATGATGAGTGGCATGGGGCTTTTAATTTACATATTTGTTTATTTATTACCCAAAGCTTGGAAAATAATCCTTAATCGTGATCTCATTAGTACCTCTGTCCCACGGAGACAACCACAGTCTTGAAAGGAACGCAAAGCTTTTTATGATAAAGTTAGTAACTGCCAAGCCCTCAGACTGCCAGCCTGTCTTTGTTTCACCATCATCACTGACGCCAACTGAATACCTTCTCAGCCCTTGATCTTCTGAACCTCTCAAACACTGTTTGTCATCACTAATCAACAGGGAAATGTAAATTAAAATCACAAGGAGATATCACCTTACCCCAGTCAGAATGGCCATTATTAAAAAGCTAAAAAACAATAGATGTTGGCTGAGATACAGTGAAAAGGGAACACTTAGACACTGTTGGTGGGAATGTAAATTAGTGCAACCTCTATGGAAAATGGTATGGAGATTCCTCAAAGAACTAAAAGTAGACTCACCATTCAACCCAGCAATCCCACTAATGTGTAGCTACCCAGAGGAAAAGAAGTCATTACATTAAAAAAGACACCTACAATTGTATGTTTATCACAGCACTATTCAAAATTGCAAAGATATGGAATCAACCTAAGTGCCCATCAGCTGAGGATTGGATAAAGAAAATGTGGTATATACACCATGGAGTACTACTCAGCCATAAAAGAGAATGAAATAACGTCTTTTGCAGCAACTTGGATAGAACTGAAGGCCATTAACCTAAGTGAAGTAGCACAGGAACCAAGTGCCCCATGTTCTCACTCATAAGGGGGAGCTAAATTATGGGCATGCAGGGGTATACGGAGGGGTACAATGGACATTGGAGACTCAGAAGGGGGAGGGTGGAAGGAGGTAAGGGAAGAAAAACTACCTTTTGGGTGTAATGTGTACTATACGAGTGACAGGTACAATAAAAACCCAGACATCACCACTATACGATTCATCTGTGCAACCAAAACCCACTTGTACCCCTAAACCTATCGAAATAAAACAAATAAAAATAAGTAATAATAATAAATAAATAAAATATGTAAATAAATAGAAAAAACTCCATTGTGTAACCTTAGAGGCAGTAGCAGGACTCTATGACTATTTAGAATTTGAGGGAAATTGGGGGCCCAGCTTGAAAACGATTATTCTTTTTTTCTAACTTCTCTCCTATGTTTTCCTTTCTTTCCTTTGTTCTGACCATAGCCCTGCCCTGCAACTCTGGGGACCTGTTCACTTTCTTGTTTCCTTCTATCACTCTATCCTGACTTAGTCCCTACACACCTGCGATCTCCGATCTGCTATTTTCAGCTGTCTCTGGGATATTTCCATCCAAATGTTCCTGCTCCCTCACTTCCAAATAAACACATCAGGAACGCAACTGCTTATCTCCTCCTGCCTCCTAAAACCAGTTCTAGTTCCCATTTCCAGCATTATTCTGGTTAAATTTCCCAAAAGACTGGTGACCTGATCTGGAATCAGAAGGGGGCTGAGTATTTATTTTCTTTTTCATTGGACAGAACAGGAGATTATGAGTTTCTTAAAGGGAGGAATTACTTTTTATGATTTGTGTCCCTTATAGTGCCTTGCAAAGTATCTCAATAATATCTATTAAGAGTTTGATTGATTGATTAAAATGCTGTGCTAAATGAGGCAAAATATATGCCTTCCAAATGCACTCCATTAGCCAAAAATTGATAAGATAATGTGAGTGTATCAGGGCCTACCCATTTCTGCTACTACCAAAATAATTCCATGTGCCTGCCTTACTGATGGTGGGTGGGGGGCAGAGTTTCTGCTTTCTAACTGTTAGCTTTGGTTCTGTTTAGCCAAACTTGTGGGGTGGACAGAGATGGAAATGAATTATACTTTACTAACCTAATTTTAACTAGCCCTTTGGAAGTAAAAAATAATAAATTAACCCTAAAACTATTTTCATTCATGGCATGATTATAATAGTACCTGAAAGTAACCAAAACAAAATAAAACAAAGCAAAACAAAAACCCCTCATTCCAAAAATATTCAAACTTCCTTATAAATGTAATGACTTCGTGTGCATAATTACTTTGTGCAGTTTACCATTAATAGGACTGTGTATAGCCTAAATTCTTCAAAGGCATTTTTTTCTGAGAAGGAATAGATCTTCAGAGACTCTACCCTATAGTGATACATGAACTCTTCACTTTGATGCAAGAAAAACATCAGCAGAGGCTTACTGAGGGGTGCATGGGAATTAACACCCTCTCCTTTAAGAATTACCCTGGAGTCCTAAATAATTAGTCAACTATGCATGTTTTTTTCCAGCTTTACAAGCTGACTATATTGCCATATAAGATTAGAAGGTAGGCTGGCAGGATTAAGGGCTTTGCTATTAGATGACAGTGGCTTGATTACCTCTCTGATGCCTTTGTTAGAAAGATGCCCCTGCTTCCTTGTGTGAAGTCTGTAATGGAAGTGATAAAATGTGAACTGCTTGGGAAAATGACTACCATTTCAAGTGATTGCTGTGAAACCTTTTTGCGATATTCCTTATTTAATGTCTTCCTGCCTTATTGCATTTTCTTTTTCTAAGATGAAATCAACAATTAAATGTGTTTCACTAGCTATCATGTAACATTTTTTTCGTTAAAACAAGTTCCATCTCTAACAAGAATAAAAACTCTACAAATAAATCTGCTTTATGAAAACAGCATGGTCTTAAGGCTACTTTTACCCTGACAGTCCTGCATAGATCTATGTCATCCGTTTATTAAACATTTGTTGCTACTATTATTACGATGAAGCACCCACAGGACAAAGAACAGTCCTTGTGCTGAGGGAGGTGAAGAGACGAATAAGGAAGTATACAAGGAGCTTAGAATCTACTAGCATAGTGTATACTACATGTAGTTAAATAGCCAAAATAAAAGCAGAGTGTTAGAAATGTCACCTTCCCACTGACCCACTTTTACAGCATTCAACTCCATTGATTCTAGCCACAGCCACTCTGCACATGAGGGAAGTTTTCCACTTCCCCAGACTACCCAGCACCTAAATCTGGACCTCATTTCCAGTCCTGAAGAGCACTGTTCAAAGCCTTTGTCTCCCAGTGCACACGCCCTCATTCTTGTCTTTCATACCCTTTACCCATGGGTAGATCTTACAAGTGGCTCATTTCTTAAGAAGCACTTTTATAGCTGCACATATGACAGGCTCTGCAACGCCACCTACACTTCCATTGCAGAATGGGGTACAATTCACTGTACTCTCTACCCAGAATATCATTCCATAGCAACCATGGCCCCCTCCCAGCTTTTAGTGCTCCTGATCACCTCCATGACACCCTCTGACATGCCAAGGTACAGCAAAAAATAAATGGACACAGTCAAAGAATTCGAGGGAGACAATCTGAATTGAAGACCTGGCTGATTCTCCTCCTGACAGCTATGCCCAACCCACTTACTGAAATCAGGAAAACTACTGCTAGGGGAGATATAACTTCATAGAAGGCCTAAAGCTGTCAATTCTGTAGCCTTCTACCTTCAGCTGTCAGAATCATGAGATTCTATCTCCTTTTCTACAGCTTTCTACAGCCCCCATCCTCCCCAAAGAGCCCAACGTGAAACCCCAATAACCCACTCCAACATCCCAGACCAACAATGTGAAAGGAAGAAGAACTGGGTAGTGGGGGAGCAAGACGAGACTCTGGCCAGCATCACACTCAGCTCTACTGCCAGTGGTGATTAAAGGATAATGGCTAGAAAACTGTTCATGAATCTTCTTGTCACCTCAAGAATGGCCTAAAATGCATCAAAGTCATCCACTGGGTCGTGCAGCCTGGGGGGGAGGGGTACAGATGATGTCTGCTCTGAAGACTTTTATTGTGAACTTAACAAAGTACTCAGGACTCACTTTCCCACCCTACACCTTTCCCAGATCTGCCAGGTTTGATTCTCCCACCCTTAGTAGTTTCAGTGCCTTGATTCTACACTCGTGGCTCCTTGCTCCACATCTCATCTGGACCTTCTCAGTTTTGTGGCTCTTTCTGCCTCTCATCCAGCTTTTGTCATCAGCTCTTCTACTACTTCTGGGTTTTCCAGCACTAGAGTCTTTGAACTCGGGCTTCTCAGAGGAGGACTCCCAGCCCTAGTTCCTGCTTCTCCACAGCCTCCTGCCCCTTTTCCCCGTGAGTGAGGAAATTCAGACAGGCAGCTGGTAACAAGGAACTTGCCATTTGAAAGTTTAAGAATAGATTTGTCAAATTAAGGCAATACCAAGCCAAGATGAACTAAGATGTTTTAGTTTTTGCAACAGTGACAAATAATTCTAAGAAATCTGAACAGCTTATAACAACAACAGCAAGAACAGTATTTCTTGCCCAAGTTATGAGAGAGCTGTAGATCTATCCGGCACCCAGGTTGAACGAGAAGGTTCTATGTGCGACCTGCTGTTCTCATGGTATTGCTGAACACAGGTTTGGCTGCCCACCACCCAAGAGCCAGACGTGAGAGGTGAGTGTTGGTGAAGGAAAGGCGGCTTATTCAAGTGCTGGAAGCCTGAGGAGATGGTGGACTGTTGCCTCAAAGACCATCTCCTCTCCTCTGCTTACTGAGCAACTTATAAAGGGAAGGGGTAAAGGGGGCTGGTGGCAGAAAGCAAGCTGTGTGCAAGTCATCGTGATTTGGTCCATGTTTATCAGCAAACAACAGTTGTCTAGTGGATCTTGTCATTAGCAGTCTGCGGTTGCCTATTCCAGACTCTTGGTCTGTTTTTTTCTCAAGGTTGTTTTCTAATCTTGTGCCCTACAGCTATGTAAGCAAGCAGCAGGTTAATTCTAAACTTTTAAGACAAAACAAACAGAGAGCACACTGGAAACAAAATGGCTTCCCTTTAGCTCGCCTAGCAGTATAGTTTGGCCCTTGGGGTGCGCTTATAGTGGCAGAGGGAAAATAAGCACGAGAGCCTGGGCCAACCCATGTGATGTAAAGCATCTGGTTAAATAAAGGTGATGCCGTGGACATTTATAAGCCATTGGCCAAAGCATCAGTGGCCAAGTCCATCAATGAGGTGATCACATGTACTTCTTCCCAAGGATGTGGGCAGATCACAAACAGGGTGGGGATGCAGAATCCTATTGCAGAGAAGGAACAAATGTTTGGAAACAATATTCTATGGAACCTGGGTTGGAGGAGGGGAGGAGGGAGAAAAAGGCCCAGTCACTAGGATGGGATATAGGCAGGGTTTTGTCCACGCACAATAAGCAGTAACTAAATTTTTGATTTTCAGTGTATAATTTTTTTGATTATAAGTGATAAACACATAACTCAAATTAGCTTAAATGAAAATGGTAACTAATAGGTTCCCATTGATAGGGAAAAGCCTCACCCGGGGGCACTGAGGCAAAATCCATTGCTGATTGGATACACCTGAAGCTTATCCTACTAATGATAGGAAAGCCCCCTGGCCTGGGGCCCTGAGGCAAAAACGGCTGACCCTACTAATTCCACCGTTAATTTGATATTGGTTGTGTGTAACCCCAAGCAGTGTATAAAACTGGAGAGAAATAGGAAGCAGTGCTCAGAATTTGGTGGTATGCCCCTCTAAGACTGCCAGCGAGCCTCTCTGAGCCCATCGGCGAAATAAAAGCTTATTCTCCGACCCTCTGTGTGCCGCTCGGTTCTTTCCCTGGTCAACCGCTGTAACACTTGCCGCAACACCATAACTGAAAGTCCAGACAGAGTTCAGGCATGAAAGATCTATGCTCACAAATGCTGTCCGCAGGAATCACTGTCTCTCCGTTTCATGCAGTCTCTTTCATACATTTCAGAATGGTCTCTGGAAGCTCCAGATTTGCAGTTTACTGACTCAGCAACCCCAATGGAAAGAAAAATGCCTGTTTACCCATAGATCTGGAACAATCCAGAGATGGACACTTATTGGTTTGATTATCTGCTTGTTTCACACACTCAACACTAGTGCTTCACATGCTCAAACACGAAGCACTAGTGTTGCCTGGGCTAGAGCTATGTATTCACACTTGGAAGCAAAGTCAGTAATACCTGGAAACACTTGGGCTGAGATTACGAAGGAGCTCTCCCAAGGGGAGAATTCATCTTCTTTACCAAATGGAAATACTGAGGTTCCCACAAGGCCAATAGGGAGAACTGTTGGTTCAGTTAAATTCATACTTGCCAGGCAAAGGAAAAGTCTCATCCACAAGGAAAGTATGGCAGGGTTTTTATAGGGCTATGGCTAAGGAGGTCAGGTGGAACTCCAGGGATGGTGGAATGGGTTTTGGAAGTAGGGCAGGTGGAAGGAGTTTGCAATAGGTTGGAAGGCACAAAGCAAGGCTTTTCCAGTAAATTGTTTAATGGAACCTCTCAGTCCTCCTCAGAGACTGATTTTCCCCCAGCAGTTGTACACACTAGCTCTGTTCTTGCTCCTTGCAAGTTAAGGTCTTGGTAAGTATCTGTTTCTTAGTGGGGATGGATGCCTGGCTGATGAAAGGGCAGATATCCACTCCAGATGTCAAGCCACCTGTTCAACTAAACCAAGGCCCTTTATGTCCCTCTTACCCGAGGTCAGTTTAGGTGAAGAAATAGGTGAGCAACAAGTTTCTAGCTGTAGATATGGAGGAGCTGAGGGGCAGCCACTGAGGGTGTTTCTCAGAGTTGTTCTATTGGTCACTGGATTCATTTCACAAGCTCCCAGTTTCCCTTTTTAACCCTGAAAGCTACAGACAGGCACGGACAGAATTTCACTTCAAGGGGACCAGGAAGAAGGTGTAGAATGTTAGAGAACAAGACAGAGAGTGGACGGTGGTAAACAGGAAAAGGAAGGAGAGAATGCGATTAAGGAGGGAGTTAAGCTTCTTTTAAAATGACCTGGAGGCCGCTTCATGAAAAAGGCTGACAGTCTATACATTTGAGGAAAAAAGAATGAAATACCACATCCACTTGCTTCCAATGAGCACCAGATAATAATTTCCTCTTCTTTCGCTCATGTTAATGACTCTTTTCCCTTAAGTAAACTCGCAGATGGATTTTGGGAAACTTGAAAAGTTCTCATTAATTACTATGAGCTCAGAAAAATTCTTAATTTTAACGTTCAGTGTTGCAGCCGCAAATAATTTGTCTGATGAAAAAAAAAATCACTTTCTTTCTTCTATAATTGCCAGAAAATCTTATCAAAGATTCTGAGAAATAGGACTGAGGCCACCCCCTGTGAGGTAGAAAGGACTGGGGACCGACAGCCAGCACATTATGTGGGCAGCCTCAAAGAGGGGCACTTTCCTGTCTGCGGGGTCTTGGACCTCACTTCCAACCCCCTTTGTTTCTTAAATTGTTCCTTTCTTTCCCATGCTTTTGGAAAACAATCAACACAATCAAATTAAGGGGCTGACGGCAGCAGTAATGAGACTCTTGCTTTCTCCATTTTTCCAGCGTCTCTCTGAAAGGAGTCCATATGGGACAGTCACAAGCCTTGACTGTTGACAGTGATGATTTGGTGAATTCCGCCAAAAGGCCAATCCTGCTTGAAAGCATTCTTCTAAAGAGAGATGAATTCTTAAAAAGTGTTTTCCTGGTGTTTAATGACAGAGTTACGTATGTCTGAATAAATCAAGTCCAAATTTGCAAAACTAGAAAGCATCGCAGCAAATACTGTTTCACAGCCCTCCTCAGACTCTGGGTATCGGTGCCTTCATAATGGTCCTGCTCTCACTTTTCCACGATCAACACAATAAGCTGAGCCAGCAACTTGCATTTGTTGTATTCTGCTAATGCGTGTGCAGTTTGGCGCCTGTTCACTTTCTAATAAGGGCACCGTGAGAAGCTTAATTGCTCCCCTGTGCCCTGTGCACAGCGTATCCTGCTCGGAGAGGCAGCTTTGGGACCACCATTCCCTTCTACACTCACAAGCAACCAAAGAAATCATATTCCCTTTCCATGTGACCATCAACAGACTGAGTGTTTCTCAAAGCTAAACGTTGGATGGACATCTGTGGAAAGAATTAGCAAGATTACAGATCTTATCTTGCATCTAAAAATAGAGGTGTATATGTTGGAGAGCAAGACACATGTTTGGTTTGGAGTGTCACTGGGATGGACTTTCTCTGTCTGGTGCCCTCTCAGTAAGTATCTATTGACATCCAACCTCCCGACTGTGCACGTCTCTTCTGTCATTTTGAGGATGCACTGGAGCCCCGATTGCCTAGGCTCTGCTGGAAAAGGGAAATATGAAAGGACAGAGGGAAAAATCAATGAAAATAATAGAATGACTATGTACCAGGTACAGTTTATATATTGCAAATATTTCAAAGTACACTTATCATTAGTAGAAACTACTTTGATTAGCTACGGATGGGATCAGAGGAAGTTTTGAGAGAATGGACTGAAGTTGATGAGTTGCCTGTGACTCCAGAAAAGAGCCATCACGCTTCTCTCCTCCCATGTCAGGCAGAAAAGGAAGGATACCTGAAGAAGGTGGTTGTGTAAGAGAGGAACAAAAAGGCCAGGTGCCTTGACTCACACCTGTAATCTCAGTGCTTTGGGAGGCTGAGGCAGGAGGATAGCTTGGGGCCAAGAGTTTGAGACTTGCCTGGACAACATAGCAAGACCCCATCTCTACAAAAAAATATAATTAAATAAATAAATAAAGGGGCACAAGAAAGCATGACCTGTTGCTTTCAGCCCCTCATTCTGCGTTCCATGAGAAAGAACATTATTCCACCTCAACCCAAGCCTCACTAGCAGAGAAGCCCACTGCCCTGCAAATAACTAACTCATTGTCAGATCATGGACACGTGCTTTTCTCTTTCAGCCTGAGTCCCCTCCTCTTTTGAATGAGCAGGTTCTCCCAGGTGATCTCTAAAGGCTCTTCTAGTTCTAAAATTTGATTATTCTTTTTATCTAGGGACTTGCCCTCTGAAATAACTCATGAAATTTGTTATTTTTAATACCTCATGAGAAATGAGGGGCAATTATTGTTAACCCTCCTCCCCAAGGACAATTAAAGAAAGAAGGAGAAATTAATTTTGTACTTTACACATAATAGCATAACATTAATGAAATAACCAGAAATAGAATACAAATTCATGGGCAGCCTAACTTCCCATCAGTTAAGCATTCAGCTTTAGCAAAGTGTGTGCCATAAAGGAATCTGAATTCCAATTGCAGCTCCATGTGAAATGCGCCGGTAATTCTCGGTTTTTTTTTTTCACTTTTAGGTAATATTTCCAGGGGCTGCTGTCAAAGCACATGAATTCCAAGGGTTACTTGTTACTATTTTGCCTCCCAAGATGACATTTACTAAAACAAATGTTTGAGAGAGAGAGAGAGAGAAAGAGAGAGACCATAGTATAATTAGTTATTTTGTAAGTTGTAAACTCTGAAACATGGACACATATTGAGTTTAATAAACAGATATGTTCTTTCCATTATTGCTGTTATTTCGAGTAGTAAATTCTTATGTGCTGCAATGAAGATGTTTAACATGTGAATTGAAAGATTACTTTCTGAGATGTGCATTATTATTTGGGGACTTTGAAGTAAGTTTCCTTCTTTACCAGAGCAAGAAATTAAAACGTCCTGATTTTGCCTAAAACTGCTCTGCATTAAATTAATGGATTTCCTTTAAGTGTCACCTTTGTTTAGCTAGAGAAGAAGGTACAATATGAGGTGTGCATATCATGTAGAGCACAATAGCACGTGCCCCAGCATCAGGGAGATCTGTGTGCCAAACCCAGCCTCACCACCCACTGAGTGACCGTGAAATTTTATATATCAAATTGGCATAATTATTCTTAGTACTGTTAAGAGAACTACATGGGCTTCAGGCTGGACCTGGAGGCCTAAACACATATTATTTACCACTACTCCCTCCTGCAATCCCATCAAAGTGGCAGCCTTGAGATAAAAGCATATAACCCATTTAGGGAAAATAGAATAGGAAAGAAAAAGAAAGAAGTCGACAGATATCAACACATGTTTTAGAAGATGAAAAGTGGAAGAGAATTGGCAACTGACCTAGTAGAGAAAGAAAAATCTTGTGTGCTTAAAGAAGGGATGACTAACAAGAAGCAAGCAGACTATGTCACAGAACTCCAGAAAGGCCCAGAAACTGGAGGCAGGGGTGGGGCATGGACCAGGTATTGGAAGATCTGTTAAGAGCCTTTATAAGGAATAACCAGATCCGCAAATCTCCTTCCACTCCCACACAGCAGGTGACTACCCCTCTCCTACCCCAGCATGAGAAGGGAAATGCATTCTTTGAGGAATTGAACACAGAGAGCGCAGAACTCAGAGGTGACAGATGTAGCAGAGGGTAGGTGTGCAGGGACATCCCAAAGCAGGAAGAGTAAGCGACAGTCTGCTTGCTGGGTGGTAACGCCACTGTGATTGATATGAAGATAGACAGACTGGGAGAAAATATTTGCAAATCACACACCTAATAAGAAGTTAATATCCAGAAAATATAAAGAACTCCTGAAACTCAACAACAGAAAACCACACGACCCAATTCAAAAATGGGCAAAGGACTTGAATAGATATTTCTCCAAAGAAGATACACAAATGGCCAATAAGCACATGAGAAGGTGCTCAACATTACTAACCATGAGGGAAATACAAATAAAAGCAAAAATGAGATGCCACTTTGCACTCAACAGGATGGCTATTATTAAAACAAAAGAAATCCTGGAAAATTGGAGCCCTTTACATTGCTGGTGGGAATATAAAATGGCACAGTTGCTATGGAAAACACCATGGAGGGTCCTCAAAAAAGCAGCCTAAAATTACCATATGATACACCAATTTTACTTCTGGGTATGTACCAGAAAAATTGATAAAAGAGACTTAAAGAGATATTTGTACACCGTGTCCATAGCAGCATTGTTCACAGTAGCCAAAGGTGGAAAAAACCCCTATGTCCCTCCAGGGATGAATGGACAAACAAAATGTGGCATATATACACAATGGAATATGATTCAGCCTTAAAAAGGAAGGGAATTCTGACACATACTACAACATGGATAAACCTTGAAGACATCATGCTAAGTGCAATAAGCCAGACACAAATGAATAAATATCATATGACTCCACTTATATGAGGTACATACTTAGAATAGTCAGATTCATAAAGATAGAAAGTAGAATTGAGATAGGGAACTAACAGACCTTGCTCTTAAGGAGTCATAAGACCCAAACCAACGTATCTGATAAAACAGGAGACGGCAGAGAAACCAGCCATAACCAGTTGGAGCCCATGGAAAAAAAAGAGCTCAGGTTGCCCTTGCTGCTCATTACACGCTAGTGATGAAGCATTGGCATGCTAAAAGAAACTCCCAGCAGCGCTGTGACAGTTTACAAATGCCATGGCAAATCCTGGAAATTGCCCTATATGGTTTAAATGGGAAGGGGACCACCTGTCCTGGAGACTCTCTACCCTTCTCCCAAGAAACTCATCGACAATCCTCCCTTTGTTTAACTTGCAGCCAAAACATAGGCAGGCAGCAGCACACAAACTGCTGTATGGGGCAGCCACTTTTCTTGTCTTACCACAGTAACCTTGCCTTACTCTGTCTGCTCCCTCTTGAATTCGTTCCTGTGGGAAGCCAAGAACACACTCACTTGGCCTTCAGGCCAGACTCCGGCTTTGGGGTCCACTTTCCTGTATCAGAGTCGTGGTTACCAGAGACTAAAAAGGAAGCAGGGCTGGAGAAGGGAGATGGGGAGTTATTGTCTAAGGGGGAATAGGAGTGATAGTTGTGTAACAATGTGAATGTCCTTAATGCCACTGAGCTGTACAGTTAAAAATGGTTGAAGTAGTAAATTTTATGCTATGTATATTACTATAATAAAATAAATCTGCTTAAACTTATTAGAGAGTTGACCAGGAGGTCAAGATTACCAAATCAAATCTGAGAGAAGGCAATAACAAAAAAATGAAAACAAGGCAAAACAAAAAACAAAACCAAAAACATGGAAAGGGAAGCCCAGCATTTGAGATCTCTTTCTGCCCAGGGACAATTTCTGATCCAGGAGGGGCAGCCGAGAGTGATGGATGAATGTGGGAAAAGAATGTGAGAGCTAAGGCCGGGTGCGGTGGCTCACGCCTGTAATCCTAGCACTCTGGGAGGCCGAGGCGGGTGGATCACTCAAGGTCAGGAGTTCGAAATCGGCACTGAGCAAGAGTGAGACCCCGTCTCTACTAAAAATAGAAAGAAATTAATTGGCCAACTAAAAGTATATAGAAAAAATTAGCCGGGCATGGTGGCGCATGCCTGTAGTCCCAGCTACTTGGGAGGCTGAGGCAGGAGGATCGCTTGAGCCCAGGAGCTTGAGGTTGCTGTGAGCTAGGCTGAC